>PVIJ01007288.1:0-83914 GCA_004024925.1 Scalopus aquaticus | reverse complement strand
CAGCAGTGTAGAAGAGTTCCTTTTTCTCCACATCCTTTCCAGCATTTGTTGTTGCCTGTATTTTTAATGTGTGCCATCCTCACAGGTGTGAGGTGGTATCTCATAGTGGTTTTGATTTGCATTTCCTTGATTATAAGTGATGTTGAGCATTTTTTCATGTATCTGTTGGCCATTTGCTTTTCTTCTTTGGAGAAGTTAAAAGCTGCGTTTTTATTCTAAGAATGGGCCAGCAAATACAGCACCCTGTCATTCTCTTAATGACAATGACATCATTCTACCACCTAGCCTCAGCAGGGAGCACCTATTTCAGAAAAATAAAATGGAGGCCTGCAGCGACGTCAATAAATGATGGTTTTGTGGGTCTCCCCAGTGGCGCAGCGGTTGGGTGCTGCGCTGTGGAGCTGTCGGCAGCGGCGACGCGAGTTTGACGCCTGGCCAGGGAGAATCCCACATGGCGCGGGAGACCTCTCCTGCCTTGCCCGCTGCTCCCCTCAGCAGTGTATTTCTGATCTGCCTGTTCTGCTCCCCGCTCTGTCCCTGGTGAACCCTCTCGCCTCCCCACACCTCTGGCCTGTACCCCAGCTTGTCTGTATAAATAAAAAAATATATCTTTAAAAAATAAATAAATAAATGATGGTTTTGTTGGGAAATAGATGACCATTAGGTGGCCGTGTCCTCTCTTATAGAAGGAAAATAGGACACTTATTCCCCCACACACACAGCTCACTCCAGCCAGACAGCAGGCGGTCCAGGCACTCACCTCCGCCACAGTTTGATGTGCTCCTGGTCCGAGTAGGCCTTGAGGCACTCGGCGATCCGGTCCCCGATCTTCAGCAGGCAGTTCCGAGTGTGCTCCAGCTGTTCCTGCACGGTGAGTCCCTTGTCAGGCTTGTCCAGCTGTTTCAGTGCCTTTTTCACAGGTCTCATCCTCTCCTTGCACTGGCAGTAAGACAACAGAGTGGAGGCTTAAGACCTCTGCAGCAAGGAGGCCTCCTCTGCTTACTATGCTCTAAATCCCCAGAGAAAACACAGCTGACTGACCCTCATGCTGTCTCATCCCTGGGGGAGGAGAGGGGAAAGCCTGGGGCCAGATACAGCCATCAGGGTTAGAGCAGGCCAGATGATGCCTCCTCGGGCCATCCTGACGATCACAGCAGCGAACAGACTGAACACCCCCCACCACAAGCTCTGAACAAGTGCAGGGTAGTGATACTGACACCTCCTCTGGGCTTGTAGGAAACTGGGGGAAGATTTGTGGATAAAGATGACTGAACACAAGACCTTCTCCCCATAAAAACAGCAAAGGGATTGTTGGAAGAGCTAAGCCAGCAAAGACAGGCAAAAAGGAGAAAAAATAACCGCAACAAAACCTTGCCTAAATGGAAAATGACTTAGTAGATCTGAGAAAATGAAATCCTAAGCCAGCAGCGGAGACAGCTGAGAACCAACCTGAGATATACTGCAAAACTGTCCCAAAGTCCAGGTACCTCTGGAAGGAGTGGGTCAGGGATAAAATAAGGGTTGGAATTTTAAAGACAGCTTAATAACAACAGATATCCAGACTGAAAACAGACACCCATATCTCCCACTCTGCCCAGCAAAAGACAGGACGTCTGTTCTCTGGGGACAGTAAATGAAAGGCCTCAACTGGGCTACAGCACGGGGAACGTTGTGGGCAGGCTCCTGCACTGAAAACAGGGCTAGACACTAGTCAGGAGCCTCTACCTGTCTGATTCCAGAATGAAGAGAGCTGTGTCTCCCCTTCCAGTCAGGAGATTAGGGGATTCTTCCCCATAAAAACGTAACAACCCAAGAGGAAGAAACCAAAAGATGCTGACTACCCACTAGAAGTTTCCGATGCAGCAGGCTGGCCAGGTCAGCCTACGGTGATGGCTCTCAAAGTTGATCCAGCCTTGCCCACATGCTCAGAGCTTCCAGTCAGACACTTGCTTAGGGAAGTAAGCTATGAGCAGAACACCAAGGATTACTGAGACATTTGGTAAGTATCTAACATGAGCAACAGAAAACACATCAAAGACAAAAAAATAATTCAGACAACTATAGTGGGAAATAAAATGTGACAAGAGAAATGTAAAGATAAAAAGAAACAAAGGGAGACAAAGTGGAGGGGATCTCTAGAAAGTAGAGTTTAAAAGCAGAAGTGGAAATGAAAGAACGTAATTGCAGGGACCACTCCCAAAATCCAAGATCTCAAATACAAGGAATTTATAAAGATAATATTAAGAACAGAGAGAAGAAAATTATTCTAAAATAATTTGAGATTTCTCAGAACCATAAGACATGGTTGTCAGTCACTTAGAATTTGGCATGAAGAACCAAGAAGGCACATGAAATTTTATAACAATGAAAATCCTAGAAATTTCCGTCATTTGTGATAATTTCTATAGTTAAGCACTAACCTGTCTATTTTTCACTAACTGGAAAGTACTTATAATGACTATATGAGAAAAAAAATCAGTATTACAAATGTATGAAGGATTCTTACAGAAAAGGGAGGAAAAGACAAATTATCCAAAATAGCTAAAGGATAGGAATAGGCAACCCACTGGAAGTAAGAATTCTCAAAAAATATGAAAATACATATTCAACCATACCAATCAGTATTTCATACCTTTCAGAACAGCAAAAATTAAGTCAGAAATTATCAGGTATATCTGAGACTGGAACACAATCAGAACCCATGATCACTGCTAGAAGGAGCGCAAATCTCCACTGCTGCTTTTAGAGTGATTCAGCAAATTCTAACAAAATATCAAAATGGACCCAACATGTCTGCTCAAGCTATACATGCCAGAGAAACCTGCACGTGTACAAAAAATACCTGCCACAATTTTACCATAGCCTATTTGTGGTAGTAAGCATATAAGAAACCCTCTATCAGTAAGAGAAAGAAAGAATTGTCAGTCATAAAACCAAATAAAATGAAACATTTAAATCAGACAATATTCCATATGGATAAATCTCAAAACTGAAGATTCTGAGGGAGGAAAAGCAAGTTACAAGACACACATGGTGTAGCATTTATAAAAACACGGAAAGCGTAGGACATGCTGTTTATGGTACAATGGTTAAGAACTCAGGCTGTCAGCCAAACTGCCTGAAACAAATCTTTGCTCTATATCTTAACTGTGTGACAGAGGACATGTTAATTTTCTTCACCTTGCTTTTTAGTATGTAAAATATTACACACTAATATAATGTAATATGTTAGAATATTGTAGAATTGCTGTGCAGAAAATACATGTTAAGCCCACACACAGTGCCTGGTTGTGAGTTCTTAAGTGTCTTTAGAGATGTAAGAAGCTGAACTCCAAAGTCGCGCATGACAATGATCACCAAATGTAGAACCGTGGTAACCCCTGGGGAGGCGACCAAGGACAGGCGTTTGGCTCAGACAGAGGGGTGCTAAGCACTTCAGCTTTGTATTCTGAGCTTTAAAAATATCGAGATTTCAAAAAGCTCATGGTATCACTATTAATGTCTATTATATTCCTGAAATTTTCTGGATATTCTAGATTTCAAAACATAAAAAGAAGAGTAAATGAGCTAATATGAGGCTTTTTAAAATAGTATGGTATCACCAAAGCATCAAATCCCATCCCTTCCTTACAGGATCTTCACAGTGTCAATCTCTCTCCCTCACACAGCCCCATAACAGATGCACAAACATGACTTATGTAGTTTCCTATCTTCACGACTCAAATGTAAAGTCTGCAGCAACAAAAACAGCTATCTATTCACCCTGTAACTGCAGGAAGTGGCCGAAGACTCAGTGAGCACCTCTGCTTTCCAAAGGTCTCTGAGAGTCTCTGCGTAACAGACGTGAAACCCATTCCCTAAAATTCCTCATTGAAGAGAAAGTAAGAAACGCTCTTCCTGTCAGCCTGTCAGATCCAGAGCACAAGGTCTTTACATATGAGAAGCAACATGTTTCCAAAGTGACGCCTGAGTGCTCAGCCCCACAGAGGCGTCGTGGCTGACCCCACGGAAGATGAGCAGGGTGGCTGCTGACGCCGGTACCCCTCCGCTCAGGACTTACTATGCTGAACGTCTCCTGGTCCAGGTCATCATCCTCGTCCTCTCCAATGGGGACAGGCTCACTTCCCGCTGTAATATGGACGGGACCCTGAGATCGCTTGGATTTACTCGAAGATTTGGCATCACCACCTTTAGGCTTTAAAAAGAGTGACAGAAGTCATTGTCATTTGTGCAGTCCTGCTTACCCATGTCCACCTCACACAATGGGCAAGCAGACAGCCTCAGATCACAAAGATGGTAAGATACAGCCCTCTGAAGCCCCCTGACACCAAGCCTACATGATTAAGAGCTTCATTAGCACCGCTCCCCTTGCTCTCTAACCTCCCCACGTGTAATTTCAGCTTCAGCAAGGCTATTCTGATTTCTATTCCCTCATTTGTAAAATGCACAAAAACATCATCAAGAGGGTAAGACGGTAAATCAACAGAGCTGTTGTGAAGTATTGTGTAGCAACTTACATTACCGGCTTATACATGAATTGACACTGATCTAGAAAAGTGTATGATCTAAAATAACTGAATGACTGAATCTACATGGATCTTATATAACCATGAAAAGCTGAAGAATGAAGAGACAAAGTGAGATAACAGTATTTAAAAAAAAGACTTCAATGTGTGAACATTTAAAAATGAAACAATACTATGCTTTGTTTATAATCACATAGTGTGGAGTTGAAGTAGAAATAACATAGACTGTAAGTTCCAGTTCAACTTCAGATTAGTGTTAACACCTTGTGTGCCGGTGCCCTTTCAATTTCCCAGCCCTTGGGGCCGGCCATTTTCTGTGCCACCTCATGAATGGTATAAGCATTCAATAAAACACACACAACTTAAAAAAACTGTAATATCTCTCATACAACACTTTCACCAAAACAATGTGCAAAGCTTCTAGACTGAGTACAATCAAAGAAATAGCTCCTAATAGTTCCAAATAAATCCACCGTGGTGTGAAAAACCAGAGAGACTAGATGAACACGTATTAATACGTGAGCAGCCACCTGATACTGGTGACAAAAACACGTACTAATACGTGAGCAGACCACAAAGTGTTAAGGAGCGAAGAGAATAGTAAAATCAGGCAAAAGAGCGGTCAGGAGGACATCAACAGTTATCAGTATGTGAGTATAAAACACAAAGTACAGTAACCAAAAAGAAGTCACTTGACATAAACATGAACAATGTTACCAACAGCTGTAATACCTGGGTAGTAGATAAATCAGTATTTGTTAAATTGGTCTTTGTGCTTTCATTTTTGGAATATTAAGAATAGTATCTTTCTGTGAGAGCACAAAAACATGGCATAGTATGATTTATAACATTAGATACTTAGAAGCAATTTCAATATGGGAGACTGAAATTGCTTCCAAGATTTTGTAACCAAATAGAATCTTCCGTATCTATTAATATTTTTTCACTTGGAAAGCTGCTGGGTGACAGGCACACCAAGAGTCAGAAAGGACGCCCAAACAGTCTGATCTGTTTTCCACACTGTGCATAAAACAAAAGTTTTATGTTTTGTGCATAAAACAAAAGTTCCAAAGAAATCTACTAGAGTTGTCACTCTGGTAGAATGACAGCAATTACTTGTTTTTATGTTTTAACACTAACTAACGACTAACTGTAAAATATTTTCATAAGAAGTCAGCAAACATATACGCAACAGTGAACCAGAATTCTATGGTTTAGAATGAACTTTGTAAGACCCCTAAAGTGAAGACTATTCCATAGCAGGATCACCCCAAAATTTTAACTTTTGATCATAACCGCGGTTAGTCCTAAACCGCTCAAATATTCAAATTCACCTGCAGACTGTGCTCTTCTACCATGAAGCTGAAAACAAATTTGAGTAGTTACCTGTTGCCACTGCTGCAGGTTTCTACACCATCCTATCTCGTTCAAACATGCGCCGTGAAATACTTAATACAAGAGCCATTAGAGGCCTCTGTATGAAAGAACACCCCCGCCTGCAGGCTGTCCTCTCTGCACTGCATTCCTGACAGCGCCGCTCGCCTCGTGAACACACCCCTAAAATGACAATGCTTTCGGGGCCTTCACACTCTGCTCTATTCTAAGCCAGGAAGGGACACTCAGAGACTTGGCAGTGTTAGTAACAAGAGAGACGGTGATACCTTTTCTTTCTTATCTTTGGACTTCTTCCTTTCCTTCTCCCCTTCTTTGTCTTTCCTAGAACTCATTTGTTTCTCCTTGTTCTCCTTGTTCTCTTTCTTCTTCTGTTTCTTTTTCATTGGACTTTTTTCTAAGCCATCATCCTAGAAAATGAACAGGGCTACATGAGCTTTTGCCACACACTTTACATTTACTTGTTCCCTTTCTGGAGAAAGCAGCAGGGCCCGTGATGGTTCATCAGCACACATGGAAGCCTAGTTGCAAGCGCGCGGCCTCCACTTACGCAATTCCGCACTCTCTGTGATCGCCAGCGATGCCCGCACAGGCAGATGTGGGCTTTTGTTCCCAGGACAACCGTTCCACATAGGCATTATAGCTCCCATTTCACAGATGGAAAAAAACAAGGACCAAAGAGGCTGTATTCCAGTCCACAGTCAGCCAGCCACTTTCAATAAAGGTTGCTAGTGCCCTGAATTTATATGTTTGACCCAAATCTATGCTAATTCCTGTACATACTCCTGACCCCCTTGGAGCTAATTTGGAAACACAATTATACTCAAAGAGTAGAACAGAATCCCATTAAACTGCCATTACCTAAAATGGTACCAATTTACTTTTCATGTTGCCCAGACCACAGGTTACAAACCTGCAGGCCTTGGGCCAAGCCTCATCAGCAGATGGATTTCATCCAGTTCATTAATAAACTGAACTGTGGAGCAGTGCTTCCCTTTCCTTCAGCAGAAGCTGCCTGGCGAAGCTCGGTGCCCTCCACCCCCTTTCCTTCCCAACAACGAGGCCAAGCGTCAATTGCCCTTCATCATTAAAACTGTTCCCTTCATTTACTTCCATCATCTATATATTTGCAATCACTAACTTCAATGAACTATGTTCCTCTCTCGCAGGTTAAACAAAGATACCTCTTTTCTAATTTCATTTTATCTACTTGCCATGTAAACCAAACACATTTCAGACCGTTTTACACCAGTTTGCATAGTAAATTCAGCTTAAATTATCACTCGCAACAGACACCCAGCTCCGTACCTTCACTTCCCCCTCTTCAGAAGGATTGTCTGAGTGTCTGGGAGATGAAAACTCAATCCCATGCTCATCTTTCAGCCGAGGCGCTTTGTTTTCCTTTTTCACTCGAGGTTTCCGCTTCTTTAATTTGGCCTAGAAAGGGAGAGAAAATGATGATAAAACTACAAACCAAGCCCGTCAAAAGCATGAACAAATAACATGACCAATAACAATAGCAGCTAAATAATTTAAAAAAGAAAACTCAGAGGAAATCCAAAGAAGCACAACAAATTTTGCACAGAGAAAAAAAGATGTAGGTTTTACGCAATTCCGACACCACATCAAAACACAAGTCCTTGAGCCTATTTATTCCTAAAAATGTAATTCAAACAAAGGAAAAACACCTCATTTACAAAAAATACAACCAAATGTTATATAAAAAAAAAAACCCTGGAAGCACAATGTAGCTAAAAATAAGGAAAAGGTGCTTATACCACTCCATCAAATATGATAATTCAGAACAAGTATGAACGTATTTCTCCAAGACCTAACTTGCAGTATACACTTGACATATTATCTCAAGAAGAACTATAATACTTATGATGCTGCAAAGTGAAAAATGACAAGGTATGAGGTTAGGAAACGCTGGGTTTTCTGAAATTTGGTTTGCTTTTAACACAGGGAGTTAAAGCAAAAGGCACAGCTCTAGAGCATTCAAGTCACATGCACATACAAAGGCTGCTAGCACCAGTCTAACTTAGAGGATCTCCCAAAGTGATTCCCACCTTTCCAGACCTGAATTGAAATAAAAAGTTGGAAAATAAAAGGAAATAAGAGTTTGGATGAGTTTATCAGCAACTGTGGTGGCACTGCCACTGAGCAACTAAAGCAATCATAACTGAAGTCCAGTTTTCAAATTAACTGCGTATTCCAATGTTATCCCTGGGGCCCATCATTACACGTCAGCCGGGAGTGGGCAGTACCAATGGGCAGACCCCAGCGGCACTCATACAGTAACCAAAACTATGCTCAAAAACTGAGGAAGCAGCATCAAGAAACAGCAACAGTGTATCTGGGTCAGTGGCACTAGGGAAAGAGGACTACTTTGCTGACAAGAACAGGCTTAAGAAACTTGCCAAAATACAGGATGAATTATTAAATGAACTGTTTCTATTATAAGCAAGCAGATTATCAAACTAGAACCTCCAAAGCCACACGTGACTGGGTGAAGGTGCCATCCAGAGAAAGCCTCTCCTCCCCCTACCCCACAAGGTTGGGCCTCAGGTCCATGAGGCAGGCCTAGCTGGTGGCCACACTCACCTCTTCCCCGGCAGGCACGGCCCCTTTCTTCTCCAGACTCTTCCTGAGCAGCTTCAGTAAGTAGTCGGCACGGGTCTGCAGCTGCTTCCCCTGAGGTTTTTTATCTGTCTCCACGGGCAGAATCTTCAACAGGAGAGGAAGAGAAGCACCCGCCACCACCCATGCCCCGGTTAGTGAATCAGGATACAAGGAGGCGACAATGAACTGTGCAGTCCTTTCCCTCCCCAGCCACCCAGTATCGATTAGGCCTCAGCTCCTATCTCATGTCCGTGGCTCCCAGTCACTGAGAATCCCTCACGAGCCGTTCTCGTTTTACAAAACGGGATGGAGAATCCAGCTCTCCCATGGCTCCTACCTGTGCTGTTAACAGGGTAGAACAACTCAGGTAGGAGGGGCTTGGTGGCTTCATCTGCTAGAGCATCCCAGCCGTCGTGGATTTCCTCCTTCCAGGAGCAGGGAATCCCTGGAGCTAGGTTAAAGCTTCGTTTTAGATTGAAAATGCTTCTTAAAGCATTGCCGGAGAGCACTGAGCTATGCCAGGACAGATGCGTCCCTGCTACCGCAGCTGCACCTCTCGGGCCACACGGATTGGGTCTCGATGCTTACGGCAGGGTGCTGCCACCCTCTCAGGACACCACACATGGGATGAGCACTGACATGGTATGAGTCCTACTTAAATGTGAGCTGCTCAGGGTCTCCTGCTTACAGTCTCCAGCACGGCCTTACCCCTCGGTGACCTGATCTGCAACGGATAGGGTGGGAGGCTCGATACTGTGGGAAAAGTACAGCCCGTGTTTTGTTCCATTGCAAAAATACCAAGGTGGGGCTCTTTCTTTGTGTGTAGAACTGAAATACAGTTGTTTCAAATGCAGCTTTAAATAAACAGCCAACAACCGAGACCGAGGAATACTTTTATTATTAATCCTCTCACCATGGTATTTGTTGCAATGAGATTTGACCTATTAAAAAAAGTGAATTTCAAGCTTTCTCCTGTAATTTCCCCAAAATTTCACCTATTATCTTCATCTGTGCAACAGTGCACAGTCCATAAAGATGGTAACATTTCCAAGGACAAAGAAATCCTGGAAATTTACTATTGCACTAATTTCCAATTTGATCGCCACCCCCCAGAAAGCAACTAAAAATAAGTAATCAATATAAAAATATTATCTTCTAGAAATGTAGAAGAAATATATAGAAAAAAAGAGAGAGAGAAGTATATATAGAAAATAAAGTCTTCTGGAAATCTCCAGCATCACAGAGTTACTTACTTTGTCAGTTAATTTAAGCTCTGGATCCGTTTTAATTAACTCCCAGTTTCCATAGCCGTGTTCATAAATGCCCAGCAACAGACGCGAATCATCTTCTACTCCCCACTCTACGTCAAAATGGGCAGCTTTGACCCGACAGGTTAAGCAATATCTAAATGGATTTCAAAAACAAGAGGACATTAATAGTAGGGCCTTTCTGACTTAGAAATGAATACAAATGAATGTAGAGACAGTATTCGATATATTATAGAAAAGAAACTAACACTACATATCTAATTTCAAGTCAGTTTTTTTTTTTTTTTTTAAGATTTACTTTTTATTCATGCATACAAGCTGGGGTGCAGGCCAGAGGTGTGAGGCGGTGAGAGGGTTCACCAGACACAGAGTAGGGAGCAGCACGGACAGACTGACCAAAATACACTGCTGAGGGGAGCAGCAGGCGAGGCAGGAGAGGTCTGCTGTGCTATGTGGGAATCTGCCTGGCCGGGCATCGAACTCATGCCGCCGCAGTCAGCGAGAGCTCCACAGCGCTGCATTCAGCCAGTCACGCCACCGGGGGGCCCCAAGTCAGTTACCTTAAGGCACAACCCCACGCAGGTACACATAAAACACTCACTTTTTTTTTTCTTCAGGATCCACAGGGATAGATTTATGCAGCATCTCAAATTCTTCTTCATGCTGGATAATGGATTTCACATTAACCTGAACGCCAGATATCTTGATTGTTGGGCCTCTCTTTTTCCCTGGTCCTTTCCCTAAACAACACCAATTTCACATCAGTGAAATGAGAATTTACTGAAGTTCCTCAGAAAACATGTAACAGTGAACCGTGAAGTCTTCACTTTATAGCTCTGGCAATAAAGCAAAAATTTTTTCTCAATGTTTGTAAAAAACATTAAACAATTCTGTTTTTTAGCTTTGGGAATTTTTTTAACCCTTTAGTGTTTATATTTCAGTCTTCTTGTTTGTTATATACTTTGATCCTAAAATTAATGAAAGAAGATTCTGAAGGAATAATATTAGTGCTGAAGAGTTTTTCTAACTCTTCCATTAACAGAGTTCCCCCCAGAAGTGTTTTAAAGATGATCTTCTTTACTGAAAAAGTCTGAGATCAAGTTAATACCTAACACATTTTAAATGATGAACAGAAGATGTCATGGATAGATGTCCCAGCCCTAGAGAAAAGTTAAATAATCCTACAAGTAATATTAAATCCAGTCAACTCTAACCAGAGACCCAGCTGAAATTCATGAGATAGTGACACTTGTCTGTGACAAAAGGCAGCTCAGAACCTGAGAAAAGATTTCATTTTTAAAAAACATCCAATTAGATGAAAAGGCATTACAATTATAAACCATTATTTAGGGACCCAAGGTAACCCACTAGAATTTCACTTCCAAATGCTATCCCCAATACTACTATGAGAACTAGAGCAGAATGTGATAAAACAGCTATCTAGGGTTTATTCCTAAATCTACACAAACTACCCCTTCTTGGTTTCCTTTATCACTTCCATAATTATTTCTCTGGATCTGGTTTCCTTATCTGTAAGTTTTGACTGCAACAGAAATGTGGGCAAAGAATTAAGAGATAATTCACAGAAAAGGAAATACAAATGGTCCCAAAACATGTGGAAGGCACACAACCTTATTCATATCAAGAAAAATGAAATCTATATGCATCTAACATTTTTATTTTTTAATTTTTTTTAAGATTTATTTATGCATTCAAGCTGGGATACAGGCCAGAGGTATGGAGGGTGGTGGTGAGAGGATTCACCAGAGACAGAGTGGGGAACAGAACAGGAGGATCTACTGAAGTACACTGCTGAGGAGAGCAGCCGGCAAGGCAGGAGAGGTCTACTGCGCCACATGGGAAGCTCCCTGGCTGGGGATCGAACTCGTACTGCAGTGGCTTTGGATAGCCTCATAGAGCTATGACTTAACCCCTTGCACCACCAGGGAGGCCCCACATTTTTTTTTTTTAAAGATTTTATTTTTTATTTTTACATACAAGCTGGGGTACAGGCCAGAGGCGTGGCACGGCGAGAAGGTTCACCAGAGACAACAGTGGGGAGCAGAACAGGCAGATCAGAAATACACTGCTGAGGGGAGCAGCGGGCGAGGCAGGAGAGGTCTGCCGCACCATGTGGGATTCTCCCCGGCCGGGCATCGAACTCGCGTCGCCGCTGCCGACAGCTCCACAGTGCAGCACTCAACTGCTGCGCCACCGGGGAGGCCCGAGGTCCCACATTTTTAATCTATCAGATTGGGAAAATTTAAAAATCTGAGAACATCATGCTGGTGAGACTAAGAGGAAACATTTTCTCTCAATGCTGGTAGGAAGGTATGATGCAGAAGGTATACATAAAAGATTATTACAACACTGCAGCATAAAAAACTGCAAAGCTAAGTGCCCACTAATAGAACATGAGTATGCCTGTAATGAATTATGCAGTTCTCCAAAAAAAGAGTCAACCAATGGGGGAAAGACGAGCCATTTCTAATGAATGGTATTGAGACACACAGTCAAACAGAAAAAGAAATAAAACTGTATACACCAGGAAAAACTCCAAGCAGATCAGATGCATAAAAATAAATGAAATCAGATAGATAACAGTGGGAGGAAATTGAAGTGAATTCCTTTATAAACTGAAAGCAGAAAATATATTTAACTCAAAAGCCGAACAGAGATGGCTGAAATACTGAGCAATTTGACTACATACAAAATTTTCAGTTTTCTTCTTAAAATATCATAAGCTAAGTAAAAAGACAAATCACAAACCAAGAGAAAACTTACAACTTTTACTAGAAAAAGAGACCCCAAAATTAAAACTAAATAGCTCAATAGACATGGGCAAAATACATGAACATAGAGTTCACAAGTGATCCTTAAAGACGCATGGCCTTGCTCATTAAAAGGAAAATGAGATACCATTTCCACCTGTAAGCTTGGAAAAAATCCAAACTTTGAAAATACATTGTTGTGAGGCTTATAAAAAGTACTGAAATACATTGCTGGTAGCAATATAAAGTATCAGACTTATGGAGGAGAAATGGGCATTACCTATCCAAATCACCAATGTATCTTCACCAGGACCCAGCATTCCAATCCCATGTCTAGAAATCTATCAGAAATGCTGACAGATATTGAAGTAATATATTCACTAGACTATTTATTCATTGTAGCTTTATTTATAATGGCAAAAGGCTGAAGACAATGAAATATTCATTCCTAGGGGACAATAAAGTGTGAATTAACATCTATCTACCCAGTGAAAAAACGAAATTGCAAAAGAAAAGAGGGATGATCTATCTCTACATAATACAGAATAATCTCCATGTGTGACAATAAAGAACACACTGCATGTTATCTTCTGTTTAGAGGGGAATGCGTGCGCGGTCGGTCTGTCTGTCTGTCTGTCTCTGTCTCTCTGTCTCTGTCTCTGTCTCTCTCTCTCTCTCTCAAAAAAAAAACAAAAAACAACTAAAAGGTAAACCCAAGCTAACGGAAATGGTTACCTATGGGGGAGGAAGAGGACAGGACTGGGGAACCAGGATGAAAGCAAGTCTCCTCAAGTATTCCTTGTTTTATAGTTTTTACTTTGGGCTATGCTAATATTTTTACATAATTTAAAAAACAAATTAAAATGAGAAAAACAATCCCTAGAGATAGAAAATAAATAAAAACGAAAGAGGCTACACTATGTATTAAGTTGGTGGCATAACCACATAGAGAAAAGTACTTCAAATAATTTTAAAACACAGTATTTGACTATACAATATTTTTTGCTAATAGGATACACATCCAAGAACAAAAAGAAATGCAAAGATTACACTGAGAAGTCCTACTATTAACAGTAAGATTGGTATTAATATTTGAGAAAATGTGCACAATGTATGCTAAGACAAACACATAATGATGTTAACAATTTTAGGAGTAAAAATTTGTGACTTGAGGAAACAGATTATAAAGAATCTTACATTTGAATTGGAAATGCCAGCCTGGTCTCAGAATACACTAAATCCCCGCTCACAGAAAATACAGGTATAGGAAAACAAGTTATCCCTGCCAGGAGGAAATAACTAGCCCAATCCACAATGAGAAGCACAGATAAAAAAGGATGCGGAGAAGGGAAGTATTATAGAAAATAGCTCCAAAATATACTTGAGACAGAAAAGGAAAGCTCTAGGACAGTGCATGCTGCACTATCATTTGTTTTGTTTTGTTTTTAAAGATTTTATTTATTTATGCATACAAGAACTGGGGTACAGGCCAGAGATGTGGGGGAGCGGGGGTGAGAGGATTCACCAGAGGCAAAGTGGGGAGAACAGGTGGTTCTACTGAAATATACTACTGAGGGGAGCAGCGAGTGAGACAGGAGAGGTCTGCTGCGCCATGAAGGTCAGCTCGCTGGCTGCGGATCAAACTCGTGCTGCAGTGGGTGGCGACAGCTTCACAGTGCTGAGACTTTAAACCCTGCACCACCATGGAAGCCCCTGCACTACCATTTGTGTAAAAAAGGGGAGAAAACAAAACCTATTTTTTTGTGTGTGTTTTTCTAATTCAGGAAAGCGACAAAATATGAGCCATGTAAGTGTAATGGCAAAAGCAATTACAAAGTTGACCTTTGGGTGGACACTGGGTTCTATAAAAGCACATATTCAGGTCACTGTCCAAACTGTAACAGGGTGGTCCCCAGGGAAAAGGGAGTGTTCCAGGTTCCCTGCCCCACCCAAGGGAGGGTGGAGCTGAGCAGTAGAGATAAGAAGTTAGAGGAAGAGAGAGAGGAGACTGGGGGGAGAAGGAAGAAAGCAGGATGGAGACCAGAAGAGGCACAAGGAGCAAAGAGCCATGTAAACCATCTGCACTGGCCTGGACCGACTGAAACAGATGTGGGTGAGAGACCGTGGGGAGGTTAACAATGGAAGTGTTGATCTGGATTTTGATTTTGTCCTTCTCCTCCCAGAACTGTCTGGCTATTTCTGACCCTTTCCTATGGGTCCCTGCAGAAAGGTGTTTTACACTTGGAGAAGGCTTTCAGGCCCTGCTTTGTGCCAATCCCATATGGGCAGACTTTTACCCACAAGGTGATGGGTAACATCGGGTGCTTGATTTAAAACTATCTCTGTCTTTTCTAATTGTATTAAAGTTTCTTTCCACTAAAGGTCTTATATGTTTTGTGTTGATGCGGCGGATTTAGAACAGGCAGGTTTGGGGTCTCTGGAGTGCCCCTCTCCCTGCCCTGTAACAAAACCACTCAAGCTATCTAAGATTCTTTCATAAAAAAAGAAAATATATCCAAAGAAATGTTGATGCCATTAAGATAATTTTAGATTCTATTACTTTCAATAATATCCTTTGAAAAACGATTCCCAAACACAAATGCTTCTTTACTTAATGGTCATAGCTAATTCTGCAAGCCAGACACTATGCTAAGCACTTCACATGTTTGAACTTAATCAAGTAACCAAACCCTCTGAGGTAGGTCCTATTTCTCTATTTTGCAAATCTGGCATGGGGAGTGAGGGGAAGGGGAGTAGGTGGTTGTTTCAGGTCTCTTAGCAAGGAAAGGGCAGAACCAAGATTCCAGAGAAACCTGCTGACACTTCACCTCTGCAGACAGGGTTTCCTGCAGGGCAGCTGGGGGGCGGGGGGGGGGGGGGAAGAGGGGAGGGGAGAACTCCACAATAATATAGTGACAAAAGAATGGGGGAACCAGCACAGACAAACCAGGGTTTGGTGAAGGGGGACAGCGCTACCTCCATTTATTTGAGGCTCAAGAGCGAGGGTGTCTTTTAACAATAACTACTTAGAGATCTGTGCCCACAGCCTCAGCACCTTTGTGGATAGGCAAAACCCTCTGAGAGAGAACACACCACAGGTCAAACCCAACTCCAAGTTCTAGTAATATGAAAATCTCACTGTAACAAAAATGCATGTAACATTCATCCAATTAGTTAGTTCTCTAACTCCCATGAGCTTGTCACAACACAATATGTATGAATATATCCAAGCTGATTACGGATGCTTGTGCTCTATGATGTCCTCTACTACAGTCAAAATACAGTAATGTGTGCTCAGCTTCAACGGTTGGGTTTTCCATCATTCAAACCAATTAGACTTTCGATAGCAACATAAAAGACACCATTCATCTTGTTCACCTCCTGTAATTCTACTCTGGGTGTGAATGGGTCTTATGATGAGCTCACATAAAGGCAGGTCAGAATACTCACTTCAAAAGATTAGGGTGCCTGGGATCCAAGTCTGTTCGAAAGCAGCCCTTTAATAGCTCTAAGCGACAGGTCTGGGAACCAGTGAAGGAGACCTGGTGACTTACCCTCGCTGGCATTTTCCTTCAGCTGTTCTTCATATTCCTGCATTGCTGACACGCAACTGTTGTGAATCAGTTCACCCAGGCGTTTCAGATCCGCCACAGACTTATCAACCAGCTCAGCATCGCGCGCTATGCACTCCAGCCTGCAGAAGATCGAATATGGAACTCATGAAGCCCTGAGCTATGCTATGCCCCCTCTTTCAATTTCTCATACAAGCTTGCTCCTGCAAAGACACCTTTCTACACTTGGTTTTACAGGCCAATGCAATCCTCACATAAGAACCCTCCAACAGTGACTGAGGACTAGCTTACTCACTTTCCACTATAAAGAATGTGCCTCAGCCACAAAACAGGTGGAGTCAGCTTTCCTTACTAAGTGAGCTGTCTTATAACTAGCAGCAGAAGGACCCAAAGACCAGGCCCCCTGGGCTGCTTCTTGGTGCACACTGATCTTCCTCCCCCACCTTCCCTCATCACAATGCTCCTGAAAGGAAACCTTCACAGTGTGTTTTGTCTCTCCTAGTCACATGGAGATGAAATGTATAGAAATCAGGCTGTCAAAAGATGCCAGGCACACTTCACACACCCTGTTAATTCTGAGGTAACTATTCAAAGCCAGGGACTTCTACCTAGGGAAAGGCCCTGAAGTGCTGGTTCCACAACGCCAACTGCTGCTCCACCTCATGAGCTCCACCCCAAAAGCAAAAGACAAAGCAGGCCACACAGGCCTGACGTTTCCATCTCTGAAAGTTTACAAGGAGAGAAAGGAAGCTGACTATTTCCTTTAAATCAGTGCTATTATTTAGAGGACATATTGCTAATTCTGCAAAAATATCAAACTAGTTGAACTAATCTTTTGTTAAAATCCAACTTCTGAATTCATCTTCTGAATGCTTATAAAATAGTAATGAGAGCTAATCCTTTTGGAAGTGATTGCTGACAAGATGTCAATAAACTCTTAACACTGTATTATTATGAAAGCAATTAAGTAGAAGACTACAGTACCACAAAGAGCATTTTACTTTTGCCATTATCAAATCTAAGAACTAGAATATAAGTGGTAACTACATTTATTTTTCTCCATCTGAGTTATCTGAACATTTCTTCTGGAAATTATTTCTCTGCACTACAGCTTTCAATGTCCTGCTCCGTTTCCCTCAATCAGGTAAAATCTCTGTCCAGATGGTGGGCCTTTAGCAGGCAAAGGCACGACAGGCACCCACTGTATACTCCGTATACATTTCTAACAGAATGCTTCTAGGAAAAGCAATATTCCTAGCACTAGTGTGACATGGAAGACAGTACCAGAAAAAGGAAATAGCTGCCTAATTTCAGTGAAAAAGAGGTAGATAAGGAACTATTACTGAGCTTACCGTTCAAGAGGGAGACCAAACTTCTTATACGCCTTGATGAACCTAAGAATATGATCAATAAAGCACATTTTAAAACAGAGATTTTAGCCACGCTAATCAGAACATATTCTGTGGTGATATATGAGCCATGAAAATCATCGAAAATAGATTGCGTACAACCTTCATAATTAGCACTAAGTGAATGGTGAATATGTTTGACCCTGGTCAACATAATCTAGTGAGTGCTAAAAATCTACTCAAACAAAAGAGCGGCTTCATGCTTAGTCACCAATCATGAAAATGATGATGATGATGACTTAACTCTTGAACTACCCTTTTGGGAAGATAAAGTTTATGAATTTCAATACATAAAAAATTATTTGATCACCATAATTCTTGTGATTAAACGCCAATAGAATTAACAGGTCAATTAGGTCCACTGAGTCCTACTGTTTTTTGTTTGTTTTTTTTTAAAGATTTATTTATTTATGCATACAAGCTGAGGTACAGGTCAGAGACGCGGGACAGCGAGAGGGTTCACCAGAGACAGAGTGGGGAGAAGAACAAGCAGATTGACGGAAACACACTGCTGAGGGGAGCAGCGGTCGAGGCAGGAGAGGTCCGCCATGCCATGTGGGACTCTCCTGGCCGGGCGGCGAACTCACGTCGCCGCTATGACAGCTCCACAGCGCAGCACTTAACCTCTAGGCCACCAGGGAGGCCCCACTGAGTCCTACTGCTAATTGCAACTCCACAGTGCACTATTTTTCATCATTTCCTGGTTAATAATGTGACTAAGATTTTTCTTGGACTAGTTTAAAAAATACATTTTGAAATGAGGAAAAGTAAAATAAATATATTACTTAAAACCTTTTAAGGCAAAACTATTTTGTAAATGCTGCTGTTCCTCTTACACAATCTTGTCTCTAACCAAAAAGGCAGTCTTTCCCTCCATAAATCTCTATCTTAAACCACATTACCTGCCAACACATGTCATCAACTCCCTTTCTGAAAGCATCCATTAGCCTTTCCACTAATGAACAAGATGCCATAATACGTAAGGGACTTCAGTGTAATATGCCAATTACTACAATAATCCACACAGAGCCCTCAGTGAAGGCTGGTAGATGTACTGGCTCAAGAAAAGCTCGGTCCAATCATTAGCTGAGCACTAAGCTAAATGAGCAGAGCCTTCAATAACATAACAGAAAAAAGACTTCATAGAACAAGGCCAGGAAAGTTGGTGAGTAAGCAAAGAACAATAGCTAACACAACAAACTCTGGTTGGTGAGAGAGATCTGATTCCCAGACATGTTACACCACATCATTTAAAATGTCCAGTTTTCAACAAAAAATTATGAGACAAAGAAACAAGGCAATATGGTCTATACACAAAGGACAAAAGCTGTCAATGGAGCTGTTCCCTGAGGAAATGCAGAAGTTGGACTTATTAGACAAAGATTTAATCAGTTATTATAAATACAGAAACTAAAGGAATTTGTGTCTAAAGAATTACAAGAAAATACAGGAATTATATGCCACCAATAGAGCACATGAACAGAGACTGAAATTTTAAAACAAGCCAAACAGATATTCTGGAGTTAAAAGGTACAATAACTAAAATGGGAAAAAAAAGAAAACCTGACTCCAGCAACTAAAGCCCAGCTATGAACTGGCAGAAGAAAGAATTCACAAGATAGGTTAATTGAGGTTATCCAGTATGAAAAAAGGAAAAAGAAAGAAGGCTACAGTTCAAAAACAGGAGAAATTAAGACATCCTCAGATAAACAATAACATAGAACTTGTTGCTAGTAAACCTGCCCTTAAAATATAAGTCCAGAGGGAAGAAATGAAAGGACACTGAACAATAACTCAAACCCACATGAAGAAATAACAGCCTCTGTAAGGGTAACTGAGTATGTAAGTGTAAAGATAATATAAAAAGATCTTGTCTATATCTTGTCTATAACGTGTGATTTTTTTAAATTATATAAAGCAAAAATTATGAAACTGTGAATGTGTTTGTGTGGCAATAATAACACAAAAGAGGGGGAAAGAGTGGAGCTATACTGGAGTGAAATTTTAGTATACCACTGAAATCAAGTTATTATTCCAAACCAAATTCTTCTAAGTTATTTCTATTAACTTCTTTCTAACTTATTAACTAACTTATAACTTATTTCTAAGTTATGTTAATTGTAATCTCCAGGACAACCACTAATAACTAAAAATAAATAAAACAAGCAAGGGAATTAAAATGGTATGCTCAAAATTATCTCGTGATATTAAAGAAGGCAGTAATAGTAGGATTTGAAAAAAGAAAATATGCATATTTAAGTTCTAATCTTATCAATAACACTGGTCAACATTAAGATCGTTACTGACATAAAAAGGCCCTAACCTGTAGTATCTTGGTGTGCTGAACATGAATAGAACCCTGAAAACTTTTTATTAGCTCTTGTTTTGAAGATATTTCATATAATTCATTTTATATATTTTACCGTGTAAATTTATCCAGTAGTACTGCAACAACATCCTAAATCAGCCTACAATGATGTAATATTGCATCGCATTGCACAATACCATCATGCACACATCATTCAGAGTTGACTGCATCATTTTCTGATGCAATGCAATACTACCGCTAGGCGGCGGCTGAAGGAAGCTGATGTCAGCAGTGCACTAGATAAAGTCCTGTCAGAAAGGCTTAGCATTGAAAAATCTTTCAAACTTTCTGCAGAACAGTTTGAGCTACTGTTCCATAGACCTGTTATTATTATATCCATTTAGGCACACTACGGAACAGTAATGCCTCAAAAGTGCATTTATAGAGTGGACAATTTCTGCTGTCTTTGTGCAGAAGTGACATTTGCCAACCAGAAGAAAAGTATCACTTCTCAAGTGAAGAAGGCTTATCTTTACTTCGGATGCAAGGTGGGTGACCAAGACAAGCCTTGGGCCCCACATATATGCTGTGCTCCATGGACAACACAGCTTTCACAGTGGTTAAATGGCAAAAGACCATCAATGCCGTTTGCAGTCCCCATGGTGTGGAGAGAGCCAAGCAACCACATAAAAGACTGTTACTTCTGCTTGGTTCCTCCTCTTTCCAGCAGAATAACGAAGCAAAAGAAGTCGAGAAAAGTCTACCCAAACATTCCATCTGCCTTAAGACCAGTTGCACATGGTGAGGGACTTCCTATTCCAGAACCTCCAGCAGAATATTCTCTTGATTCATCTGATGAGGACAAGGGTGAGCCGAACTGTTCTTCTCCTGTTCCATCAGCATGCAGTGATCCAGATTTTCACTGTGGTGCGTCATCAACCCCACACAGACTAACACAGGAAGAACTAAATGACCTGGTTCGTGATTTGGACTTATCCAAGAACAAGGCAGAATTGCTAGGACAAGACTCCAACAATGGAATCTTCTAGAAGAAGATGTCACAATTACTTTATATTGAAAGTGCCACCAGCACTTGGAGGCTTTCTTCAGAAAGGAAAGTACTCTGGTATTCTGTTCCGATATTGAGGGCCTCATGAATGCCTTAGAAATCACTCATGACCCACAAGAATGGAGACTATTTCTAGACTCTTCGAAACTGAGTCTTAAGTCTGTGCTTTTGCACAATGAAAACCGTCTTCCATCTATTCCAGTAGCACATGCTGTCCACGTGAAAGAGATATATGGTAACTTAAAGCAGCTACTGAATTTCATTGAGTATAACAAGTACAACTGGCACGTCTGTGGTGATCTGAAGCTAGTTGACCTTTTAATGGGACTGCAGCAAGGATATACAAAATACATGTGTTTCTCATGTGAGTGGGATAGCCGAGCAAGTGAATTACACTAATTGTGGAAGGAATGGACTCGCAGACAAAATGTAGAAGTTAGAAAGAAGAATACCCAGCACCCAGCTCTGGTCGAGACTCACAAAACCCTGCTACCACCCCTTCACATCAAACTAGGTTTGATGAAGAATTTCGTGAAAGCCAGGACTGGACCTCTCCAGCTTTCCAATACCTGCATGAAAAATTTCCTCAACTCAGCGAAGCAAAGATTAAAGAGTGAGTTTTTGTGGGTCCTCACATTCGAGAGCTCTTCAAAGATGACGAGTTCAACAACTTGCTGCGGGGTGATGCGAAACAATCATGGAATGCTTTTCGCCTAGGGTCTACAAACTTTCTTGGGAATGTTAGGGCAGAAAACTACAAGGAACTAGTAGAAGACATGCTGATGCAGTATCAGAAACTTGGCTGCACTATGTCTCTAAAGATCCACTTCCTTCATTCCCATCTGGATTTCTTCCCTGAAAACTGGTATGGTGAGTGATGAACATGGCGAACGTTTTCATCAAGATAGCGCATCAATGGAACAAAGATACCAGGGAAAATGGTCCACTACAATGCTGGCTGACTACTGCTGGACACTCCCCAGAGATGCTCCTGAACAGCTGTATAAGACACAGGCGAAGAAATCTAAGAAGTAGCATATGACTTGATTTTTTACAGGTATTAACCATAGGCCTATTACTATTGGCATGCATTTCGCGATGTAAAGATCAATTTATTGCAGATTGCAGAAAAAAAAAAACAAACCTAGAGCCAAAACTAGAATTTGACTGTCATATTTGTGTTGAGTACAAACTGATAGGAAATAGCCAATTTTATTTCAGTAACATGACTTTTGTAAAAATATGTTGACCAGTGTAATCACATTAAATATGAAAGGATTAGAGATGCCAATCAAAAGAAAGAGACTGACAGAAACGGAGTTTTGACACATGATCCAACTATAGCTACTACCTACAAGAAACACAGCTAGATTCAAGGACACAAAAATATTAAAATAAAAGACAGAAAATGATATACCATACATGTAATACCCAAAAGAAAGCTGCAGGCTAAAAAATAAACTTTAAGAAAAAATTATTACCAGAGACACAAAAGGGCATTTTATAATGATAAAGAAGCCAATCTATCAAAGAAGATATGACAATTATAAAATGTATATACCTAACAACAGAGCCCCAAAACAATGAAGGAAAAACTAACAGAATTGAAGGGAAAAATGGATAATACTGAGACTTAAACATACCATTTTCAACAAGGGATAAACCTATTAGGTAGAAGTAAGGAAAGGGAAGACCTGAACAACACTAAATCAAACAGACCTTAAAAACATCTACAGAACATGCCACACAACTGAGCAGAATACACATTATTTTCAAAATAATACTGATAGCAAAGGGTGATAAGAATAAATAGGGTACAGCTATAATAGGTCTGATTCAAATCCAAATAACAAATTCACAATGGTTAAGCTAATAAGTATGCGGGATTGGTTTATAGTCTACCACTGTTTTCATATATTTATATTTTTCATAATAAATTGAATAGGTATCATAACACTAAAATATGGTTTCAAATATACTGACCTAAAAAACTTCTTGACATATTATATGAATTGGATCAAAAACCAAACTATCTTCATACTTTCTAGCCTCTTCAGTCTTTAAAAAAAATAACATGCATGGAAACTGAGGAAAATGGTTTGGAGGCAGCAATTTTTATTTTATTTTATTTATTTTATTTGGAAGTAGGGTGATATGAATCAGACTCCAACAAGTATAGAATAAGGACTGATACAGGAAGATTTCTCAAATGAATTATAAGTGGGGAAAAAAAAAAAACAAGCTTCAGAACAATATGTTGTATATACTTCTAATAAACTAAACCAAACCAAACTGATACCAGCACTCACCGTGATGAGAAGCGGAAGGGGTGGGCAGTCAGAAGGGGGGGTGTTGAGGTTGAGTAGGAAGTAGCCTTTATCTATAAAGGGTAGCCTTATCTATACCATTTTAATTTTTATATTCATAGCATTTCTTTTATATAAACAGGTACATATGTACGTGTAAGTAAAGATGCATGTATTTTTTTTAATGAAAGCAAAAAGAAACTTTGAGCCCAAGTTTATCTCCAACCATTTTTTTTCTCTTGGTTGGCCTCCCTTTGCAAAAATGTCAGCATTAACCAAAGAACAGGAAGGAAATAAAAAGAGATGAGTAACAAAGAGACAGTTCAGCCGAGAGAAACCCTGGCAAAGGAAGAATTACCCTGGAGGTCTGGAGGTAACTCAGCCTTTTGTACCTTTCTAGCAGCTATTGGTCTGTCCAGCTCGGCATCACACAGGGATCCGACCAGCCTGAGGTTACAGCATGCCCCTCCAAATAAGCTCAAGGGAAAAAGGAGCCTCCACCAACCTGCGGATCTCCGCGTCAGTAAATCCCTCCACGAGGTCCTTCCGCACACTTCGGGGGCGTCCTCTGCGCTTTGGCTTCTTGTCATCATCAGAATCATCGGTCTCACTCTCAGAAGCAGAGGACCTCTGAGCCTGTCTCTTAGACTCAGTGTCAGAGTCACTGTCATTTGTCTGAGCCTGAAAAAGCCAAGTTACATTGTAGCAAGTGCCAGGTCCAAGTCAAAGAGCTAAGACCAGCCCATCTTAATTCTTCAGTACTCAGAACTTTCCATGATATCAGACACATCAATTTTCTGTTAATAAATAAGGAGACAGATGTCATGTGCCGAAGAAAGACCTACTTGAGATATTCACACTTCCAGAGACACTATTTTAATATAATAACCTAGAAATAAGTGAACTGTAATAAAAATATTTGGATTGTAGGTTTCTATTTACTTCTTTGGGCAAGTTACTTTACCTCTTTGTGTCTTTGTTTTCAATTTATAAAATGAGGATAATTATATCTATAATACAGGGTTTTCGTGAAGAGTAAATGAGTCATTAAGTGTAAAAGCACTTAGAACTACACCTGGGCTAGTTAATACTCAATAAATAGCAGCTACTATTAGCTAATACTTATTTGCTATTATCTGGGACAAATCTGTTATCTCCAACAAATTGGGTAATAAAACTTATTCCACCTACTTCAATATTACAGAAATCAAATTACACAGTGCTATAATGGTGCTTTGTAAAGCTGTGAAGTCTAAATTCTTTGTTAATAATTACATAATCTTTTACAAAGTATACCAAGAGCTATTAACAAACACTTGAAGGTGAAAAAAGAACCGATACTCTGAAAATTGAAGATATTACCAATTAGAACCAAATTATTAGGATAACTGGTTCTAATCTGAAAGATAAAATGCAAAGTTCTGTAAAACTCAGATCCCGTGCATCTATCTCCAGTCAGTCAGTTTACACAGGTTCAATGTCCAAAAGGTATGCTTGATGACGCCTGTGTATTTTTCCATTTTCCTTGGTGAGGTTTCCTCTATTCTGCCCTAGAGTCTTCAAGGTCAGGCGATAATGCAAAGCCTCTTTGTAGTATAATCAGCCCTGGGATAGCTTTTATTTATTTTTTTTAAAGAATTATTTATTCATGTGTACAAGAGCTGGGGTGTAGGCCAGAGGTGTGGGGTGGGAGGATTCACCAGAGACAAAGCGGAGAGCAGAACAGGTGGATCTACTGAAATACACTGCTGAGGGGAGCAGCGGGCGAGACAGGAGAGGTCTGCTGCGCCATGTGGGAAGCTCCCTGGCCGGGGGATCGAATTCGTGTTGCAGTGGCTGCAACAGCTTCATAGGCTGAGACTTAACCCGTTGTGCCACCAGGGAGGCCCTGGGATAGCTTTTACAGCGTAAGTACTTTCCTATCTCTCCTGTCACTTCATTACCTTTTTGGTGGAACTCCGAATTCGAGGCAGCATATAAATTTCCTCCAGCTCCTTCTGCCGCTCCTCCTCCTCCACTTTTTTCCTTTGTTCCTCCGGAATGATCTCATCCCAGTCCTTATGAGGACGCTCTTCCAGCTCTTCTTCATCTTCCATTGTAGCAAAGTTGGCAACCTTAAAGCAATGGACAACCCATTGTCTGAATGTCATTTTCCTATTTTCCAAACACCAACTCATTGAATGAGTGGTTTGGGAAATATTCATCCAGTGCTCTATCTAATCAAGATGCTCTGAATAACAAACAGAACTTCTGTTATATCATATAGCCAGACAAATAATATTCTACTTACCTCTCTTATCATCCCAAAATCAACTTGCTAAACCATCAAGTTCATCAGAAATTTTATTCAAAAGTAGGGAAACAAATATGAAGATATAAATTGCCTTCTAAGTTTTACTGAAATGTTTGTAAACAATACATTTCTTAATGAATTATGCTAAGCAGAGAATACACAATTATAAAATCCTGAATATTTAGTACTAATCCATATGAACCTAAAGTTCTAAAATCCTAAGTTCCTGTTAATAGAAAACAATGGAAACAATGCATAATTCAAAGCAAATGCCATCATCTAACCAACGAGTTAGGCATCAGAAGACAGAAGCTAAAGACATGTAAGGATTTCATGCACTCAAAAGAGCCTAAGGATGAAAATGTATCACAAAATGCAAAAAATTCAAACAAACCTAGAAGAACACTCCAATCATTTTTTTATATGGGTTTTTTTTTTAAAGGCTTATTTATTTATGCATACAGAGCTGGAGTATAGGCCAGAGGTTTGGGGGGAGGGGGTTAGAGAATTCAACAGAGACAGAGTGGGGAGCAGAACAAGCAGATCTACTGAAATCCACTGCTTGGGGGAGCAGCGGGCAAAACAGGAGAGGTCTGCTGCGCCCTGTGGGTCAGCTCCCTGGCTGGGGATCGAATTCAGGCAATTGTGGTGATAGCCTGAGACTTAACCCCTAGGCCACCAGGGAGGCACCCTTCATTAAGCTTATTAATAGTATCTATACACAATGCTTCCACCTCTCAGACATCTGTGTTCCGTTCTGATCTCAAAATATTTTCTGTTATAGAAGATATCACTGATCACCCTATAATCACCCTGAAAAAAACCCAATTCATGAAAAGTGTCCTGTCACCTTCTTTTTTCATACCTTTGTCCTCTCTTTGCCATCCTGTTCTACTGAAATTTCCTACAACCTGCCATACTTCCCAGAGCTCCACACTAGCTGGTTCCCACTACAGTATATTCTATACAACAACTTCTTTTCTCATACACAGTGACCCTGGGCAGGATGGGCCACTTCAGGGGCCAACTTTAAGGGGAAGACCAAATCTACACTCACAACACATGAAGAACTCAAGAAAATTACATTGAAAATATGAGTCAATTCAGGTAAAAGGCAAGTAGTGCCTCACACACAGGAAGTCCTCACAGACATTAGTTATTATTCATGAATACATATGAATCCCTCAATTTCCTACCTTAAATTGTGACAGAAGCTCATCTGTTGCACTAGTTGACACTTCATTCTCTCTGGTTTCAGCCAAGCGCAAAATTTCATCTATGTCCATTTCCTAAAGGAACGAGAGCAACACAAATATGGTAAAAAGGTAACAGTGATGAGGCCCTGCTGAAAATGTTTGGTGCAAATCTCCCAAATCTCCCTTCTGATATTCCATTTACTTTTACGGTACTCAGGTTTACATCTATGGCATCTAACATTTCGGACTATTACTTACACAAATGACAAGGTGAAACCTCAAAAAAATAAAATTGGAATAAAACAAACTAAAGACAGAATAATCACAAGCTTTCTTTCCTACTCTATTTAATAGGAGCTCTGTGCTCCATAAGTAAAAAAGAAACTATGTCCTTTTACTATTTTTTTTTTAAGGTTTATTTATTTAAGCTGGGGTACAGGCCAGAGGCATGGGGCGGCGAGAAGGTTCACCAGAGACAGAGGTGGGAGCAGAACAGGCAGATCAGAAATACACTGCTGAGGGGAGCAGCAGGCGGGGCAGGAGAGGTCTGCCGCGCCATGTGGGAATCTCCCCGGCCGGGCGTCGAACTCGCGTCACGGCTGCCGACAGCTCCACAGCGCAGCGCTTAACCGCTGCGCCACCAGGGAGGCCCCACTATTTCTTTATAAAAACCTCTAACACAGACTCAGTGTTATTTGTCCAAAAAATATTTTTCCTATTGTTCATTACCTGAGGCTCTGACTCTTCGCCTTCAAGTTCTTTGAAGAGATCCTCTGCTCCGAATTTCAAAATAGCTGTCAGCTCCTCTTTATTAAAAGGATTCGAGCTGTAGAAGTAAAATGTAGCTGTAATCTTTTAGGAAGGTCAAATAAGCTATGTGGTGTTCCACTGTCAAATACCCATCCTTCATAACCAAATTACTGGTGAAAAATACAAATTTTGTCCCAAGAAAAATAATCTTTCAAATATTTCTTTTTTTTATCCACAGGATGAGTTGGTAGTGATAAACCTAACTTAGCAGGAGACTAAGTATTCAATTGTTTTCCTGTTAAGTCTACTACGTGGTTAAGCAAGAGAGACAACTAGCAACATCAGAGGAGAAAGTTCTTTGTCCTCTGACTCAGAAAGACACCTCTCATTCACCAAGAATCTTCAACCGCCTCATCTCTGACCCAAAAGAAAAAGAACCAAGCTCTTCCTCTCTAGCTTCCACTTTACCGGAAGCTCTCTGAAAGCATTTCCTTTCAGGAAAGACAGGTTCCTCTGCTTTCAGCTGCGCTCCAGCTACAAGACGGCTACAGAAGATGCCTACCACTCTGGTCTGGTCATAGTATAAACTCTCTTGGAGAAATCACTGTGTTCCAAATAAAGCCAATTAAAACTTGACAGGTTTTCTTTCATTAGACCTTATCTTCAGTAGAAAAAATTATGATCTGCACAAAAATATTTTTACCAATAGTAAGGAAACAGCTGCCAATTCAATCCAATGAATTTTCACTGCTGAAAAAGGAACACCAGAGGGTGCCGGGACGAACCCTTAGGGGCAGTACATCACGTCAGTGCTGCTGCTGTGTCATGTGTCACACTCACAGAGCCCAAAGCAAAAGGGCGGGGGGTTTGGTACTGACAGCTAAAAATAAACAAGATACTGGGAAAACAAAATGAAGATGCCATCTACTATGGCTTTTTCTAGGCAATTAGTGTGTAACATCTGTTGTAGAGAATCCTCTAAGAACGAACTGTAGCAAATGTTGATGTATAACCAGGTTGCCTGTCTACACCCATCCACCTTTCCAGCACTTACTTGGACCTTCCAGAGTTGTTTTCCAGGACAGTGCGGCCAGTGGTATCCATGCGCTGGATCACCAGATGGTCCAATACCATCTTCTTTTTGGCCCGTTCTATGATTTCCTCCTCCACAGTCCCCTTTGTGACCAAGCGATAAATATTTACCTGTCAGAAAAGCAAATGTTATGCTTATGCCTGATCACACGCATATTCCAAAAAAAGTAACTTCCATCTAAAACTTCCATGAGAGGAAATCAAAGAGAACTCTTCTGTACCACCATAAATGACTATAAGCCACATCCATTCAAATGGGCAACTTAATTAGGGGCACTAATTTTTTTTTAATGTTTTAAAGATTTATTTATTTATGCAAATAAGACCTGGGGTGTAGGCCAGAGGTGTGGATGGTGAGAGGAGTCACCAGAGGCAGAGTGGGGAGCAGAACAGGCAGATCTACTGAAATCCACTGCTGAGGGGAGCAGCTAGTGAGACAGGTCTGCTGCACCATGTGTGTCAGCTCCCTGGCCGGGGATCAAACTCATGCTGCAGTGGCAGGCAATAGCTTAACAGCACTGTGTCTTTAACCCCTGTGCTGCCGGGCAAGTCCTAGGTGCAATAATTTTATTATCTGTAGCAGGTTACATACTTAAATAAAGCTGCCTATAAGGAACTATTATTATAGTCATTTGCAATGAAAATAAACTTGTGAAAGAATAATCAATTTCAGTGATAGAACGTTTCACCAGAGGGAACTTTTGGCAGAGTATGAAACTTATGAGTTACCTAACACTAGAGCAAACTTTAAGGTTTATATACGAAGGAATCAGCATGTATTTTTCCAACGTACCTCAGCGCTAACACTGGTCATGTATAATAAAAATAGACCACCTTGATCAATGTCAGAATATTTCACTTTTCCATACTAAAATAAAAGGCAAAGTTCAGTTCTAAGTCTATCCCTTATATATTGTTCTGGGGGTAAATGCACAGAAGTCACTGGTGATGTACTTTTCAAACAGTAAAAAATAAAAGTCCTCTAATGGGCTCATCTTGGGTCCTGGAAGATATGGTCTCTGTAGCAGCCAAACAGACATCTACCCTTGGGGGGAAGGAAAGCAAAACAGGGGAAAAAAACATTTTCAAATAGCCCAAACGGGCGGAATGACTCCCTTTTCCCTAAGCCATATCCAGAAGCCTCTTCCACTGACCTGCTTCTTCTGGCCAATTCTATGGGCTCGGGCTTGTGCCTGCAAGTCGTTCTGGGGGTTCCAGTCGGAGTCAAAGATGACAACTGTGTCCGCTGAAGCCAAATTGATTCCCAGGCCGCCAGCCCTTGTGGAGAGCAGGAAGCAGAAGTCCTGTACACAATGCAATACACTACTTTATGCAGTGGCCTTCTCAGAAACAGTTCACAGTCCAATAAGCCCTTATACCTGGAAGCCCTTATACCTGCAGGTGTGAAGAAAAGTGAGATATGATGGACAAACTTTATGGAGGCTAAAAGCATGTCAGGGACTTGATGGCAGAGTGAATATTCATTTGATTGAGAATAGGAGTCATTGCAGTAAATTAAGGAGTAAAGTAGAATCTGGTAAGGCAACTGGAGCAAAAGAATCAGTTTCCTATCCTGGCTCTCACTACTACAGAAGGAGTTAACAAAAACAAACGTACGTAATAATCAAGGATATCAACCCAGCAAGCTGCCTAGACTTAAGGGCCAGGCATTCAGCATAAACACAGGGATATTATGGTGCTAGGCTGGTGAGGAATACAGACACACTGCACTAGCAGACCCAGGGCAGAACTGCTGAGAGGCACAGGGTCTCACGCTCCTCTGAACACAGAGAAGAAAACCAGAGCAGCGATGACTGAAGAGTCAGGTGTGGGAAAACCCCAGCACTGTCAGTTTCCAGTGCACAGTGGTGATCGCAGAGACTGGGCCTCATGAGACACCTGCCTGCATCTGAGCACTCAGAAAAGCAGGGTTAGTTGCCAGAATTCACTACGTGAGCCAGAAAAAAAAAGAAAGCCAAACAGTCAAACTCAGGGAATCTGATCATGTATGCCAAAGGCCGATACCTTCCTGGCACAGAAGCGGCACTCAAAATCTGGGTTGAGTTCCATTTTGAAAAATGGGGGAGATTTAGTAAATATACATAGATGCACATTCTAATAGCCACATTCATCAGTATTATGCCATAGAAATATAAGCAGAAGTAGTGTCTCACAAGAACTATAAACTATTCTAGTAAAGAACTGACACCAGGCACGTGGAGGCACACACTCTGTTCCTTGGTGAAAACACCAAGTGACACCACATTCTAAAGAGAAGTCTTTAGGTAAATAATGGGCATTTTTGAATACAGTACCTAAAGCTTAAATAAAATCTGGGGTCTGAATGACTACATAAACCATTCCAATGTCAGTCTTTATCAAAGACAACATGAATTATAAGATATTATCGATGTCTACCATCAAGTTAGTCAAATTATGACTATGTATAAATACGTATAAAATTATGAAAATGTCGCTAACAGTGAAGTTAAATGGAAATATACATAAACAGTATGAATATAAATTGGGGAAAGTGATTAGCCAAGTGTATGAAAATTCTATTGTAAAGACTCATCTCTTTCTTTTTTAAAGAATTATTCCTTTTTGTAAGATTATTTAGTTTACTTATTTTGTGTAGAAGAACTGGTAGTGTGGGAGGAGAGAGACAGAGTGGGGAGCAGAACAGGCAGATATGCTGACACACACTGCTGAGGGGAGAGCAGGCGAGACAGGAGAGGTCTGCTGCGCAGTGGTTCAGCTCCCTGGCCGGGGATTGAACTCAGGTCATGGGGTGGGCCTGCATGGCAGTAGCACAGAGACTTAACCCCTACGCCACCAGGGCAGCCCCAGTTTTAAAGATTCATACCCTTTGGAATGAAAAGTGATGACAAACTATATGCAGCAGGACCCAAATCAGGTAAACATATAAAGAAAGAAACAGTTCCTATCCAGTAAAATGGAAATATACCCAAGTGACAATAGCAAGTTGTCTCTGGGATAGGAATTTTGTATAATTATTTTTCCTTGTACTGTTCATCTTCTTCCAAATGTCTTGAAGTGCATATATCTCCCCCTGATAAAGTATATACATTTTTTAATTTAAAAAAAGGTACAGATTTACAGAAAAAGAAAGAACTTGCATTTATACATATAATCATGGTGTAGGGGATTGAGTTCTATTTAAAATAAAAAGGTAATACTGGCTTTTTTTTTCTGACAAAGGGCAATATGAAACATTCAACTCGTATTTTTAAACTAAGAACAGGTAACACAAAAACCAATCCAGCAAATATTACCTAATAAAACTAGCTAACATTTCTCAAGTCTTACTATGCACTGGTGCTCAGTGCTGTATCTGACCCTCACAGCACTATTACAGAGCAGGCATATGGAGTTAGAGGAAGTAGGGGGGATAGGAATTAGAAGATGGTCAATGTTTTCAGTAATTCAATTCTTCTTCTTGTTACCTACTCAGAGCCTGGTTCTAATAGATGGGTGTCCCAAGCTCCTCAAGGGGAAATAAATTTTAGGCTAAAGAGAAGCCAAAATACTGCAATCTTCCTAAGACCATTAACAATGCTAGAGGGAGAAGGCAGATGATTCCAGAGAAATAGACACCAACAGTAAAGTTTACAAAGTTCTTCAGAAAGCAGGAAGTTAAGTATGTCTTATCTATATAAAACAGTGGTCCAGGTTTCAGAATATCTTAGGTTCTGGCTAGGCTCTTTCTGCTGCTACTGAGTTACTACACTAAGCCTCTCCTTCCCCCTTCTCTCAAATCCCACGGCATTTGATAGTCTAATGTGCCAAACTACGGTGCTACCACCATTTCTAACTGGTCCAAACAGCTCTTCTATATGTGTCTTCTAAACAAAGTGTAACACCAAATGCAAATTGGACACTTATTGGTTAACAAATGTGGCTGTCAGCAAAAGAAAGAACACTGTCACACAGTACCAGATCCAGGAAATTTGAGAGATGTGGCAAATGTACATTTTAAGCCTCCATCACAAAAAAACTACAGCTCAGAACCCTCTGATGTCATGTACAATGCAAAATTAACTCTGCTGGTTAGCGTTCAATCTTTTCCTTGCTACTCTCTCAGGCCCATAAATGTGGTTATTCGGAAGCCCCAGAGAACACTCAGTTGACAGCAGAGCTACACTCTTTAATCCAGACCAGAGGATATAGTAAGCAAGCACCCATGTGCTTTGGGGGAGTGGCAAACAACAAAATCAAGAGGCATCTTGCATGTCCGTGATTCCTCAGTCCCTTCTGGAAATAGAAGGACTGCACAGTGAAATACTTCTGAAACAGAATACATGACACTTGAGAGGCTTTCCCCTTGAGCTTTTCCCCAGCTCCCCACTAACAAGGCCATGCATGGTGTACCTCAGACCCATCTGCGTTGAAGTGGTCCAGTGCTTGTTTCCGTATTTCTCCCTTGATGGAACCATCCAGACGCTGTAAAAATAAACAAAATGATAAGGTAGGAAGATCAGCTACACTCAGAATAGAACACTAGACTTGCAACTTTCATCACTTCAATACCCACTGAGTAAAAATAACCAGAATGTGCTGGCAAAGTGCTGTCAGGGGCTATGCTGTAAAGCAACACACCATGCCAGACCCAAGCTCCCCAGTTACAAACTCAAGGTCAGAAGCTTCTGATTCCAAGGACTAGTCCAGGATCAGAATGGCTACCAGGACCTCTAAGGAGAAAGACAGCAACCCACACTATACTCAGAGGCTTTGCTTCTACATCTGCAAGGCCAGGAGAGATCAGGAAACAGCACCACTAGTCAGCTAGTAATTAGCTCCTGCAGAAAGATGCTTCTTAGCTAATGTGACTAAAAACATCATAGTTATTAAATGCTGCATGACCCAAAAAATTTCTTACACAATTTTATTTGGAGAACATTTTGCCATAACACTGAAAATGTTAAGATTAAGTTGGCCATATGTCACAGCTGTTCCACAAACTACACTCTGAAATCAGAGCAAAGTGTTCAAAGTGCGTTTTCAACAGTCTCTGACATTTACTAGTAAACATGATTCTTTTGTGTTTGTTCTAGTTGTAAAACAATGTGTCATAAAGAAACCACTAACATGTAATACTAAAAAATTATGTGTATGCTGCACATATAAGCATTTCTCACTCTTTAATATTATCTTCACATTTCTCTACCTCACAATCATCCCTTGAGATATACATAAATACTTCATTTTACAGAACACAAGTGACCAAAGATGATGTCAGCTGGCCAGGGATCAACCAGTGGATGTGGCAGAGTGTGTGGAAGGACCTACACCTCCCAACTCCAGTTATACCCCTGGACCCAGAATCATCTCAACACCTGTCTAAAGCCCCCATCCTTATCTGTGACTACCAACTCTACTCAGAGGCTTCAACCAAAGGCCTGTTTAAATAGCAGGCTCACAGCCTATATTTGAAATCAGAGAACTCAAATACCTTTCTTTTAATATTCCCATTAATAGAATACATTAGCCATGAGAGACATGAATGGACTCCAGGCCACTTATTCTCTAGAGAGCAAAGTAATTGCTTTGCTAGTATCAAATGATTAGCTAGAACTGAAAGTGCACAGGAATCAGATGCACTAAGAGATGACTCTTTTTGCAATGTGCTATATTTGATATATCTAGCATTAAACTATATCCTAAGACAGCATGCTGAAAAACCACACAAGCTATTATGGCTATAACAACACCTTACAGGATATTCTGAAAGACCATCTGTCAGTTATTTGTAAAGCTTGGCTTTCTTGGGAAATAGTGACTGACTCCAAGTTTCTTCAAGGCCAGCAAAACTATATGAGTTGGTAGAACAGTCCATCCATTCAAAGTCAAAGGAAAAATAAAAATTAATAAATTAAAAAAATCAAAGCATTGTAAAAATATTACGCTAAGGTCAAGGTAAATGACACTCATGGCTATGAACAGATCAAAAATAAATATCTCATCTTCTAACACCCAGAAAGACATTATTGAGGTGAAGAAACTTTCCCTCCATAGAAAACAACTAGATGAAGATGAAAATCTGTAGAAACTTAATTCCTGCAGAGAAGGGACCAGCAAGGAAATACAGCAGGCCCTCAAATAATGCCACCTCCTTATGATTTAAAAACAACAACAAAACTCAGCTAATAACAAAGTAAACATGGTTATTCTGTTTTCATTATATGTTGATTCGCTTAGAGCAAGAGATTCCAAGAATCTACTAGTGACGTTTAGTGAGAAATTAAGGTCCATTAATCTGCTGTGATACCAGCCCCATAGCCAGCATCAACTTCCTCTTGTGTGCCCATTCAATATCACCTCTCCTTTTCTTTCTAGAATTTAGGCTTCTAAAATCAGGTTCATCCTTCCTCTCTTTTTACCACAGACCTGGAATGTATGACACCCTCTAACATTTTACTTGCCCAATTTTCCTTTCACTAATCCCCCTCATGGCCCAACTTCTCCAAAACAATGATCTTCACGCAACATTTTCATTATAGGGGTATGAAAGTTTAAACAAAGATCTTAATCTCAATTTGTTTCAGGCAAGGAAAGGCTTGTTCATCACTTTAGGCTAGTTTAGCAAAAGCAAGCATACAACCCAATGAGGGGGAGAGAGAGAAACAGAGAGAGAGGGCTGGGTGAAAAGACCCCAATTCCTAAACACTCTTACCTGGAAAGGATAGTGCTTAATAGTCAGGTACTCAGCCAGGATATCCAACATTCTCACCATCTGGGAGAAGATAAGGACTCTGTTCCCCCTTTCTCGAAGTCTTGTCAACAGTTTATCTAACAGAATCAGCTTCCCACTGCTCTTGATCAGGGACTGAAGGTTAAAAAGACATCAGTCATCACGTTCCAAACCATACATCTAACTGTCCTCAAGTGCTAAAAGCTCTTTTTTAATTTTTATTGAAATAACACTGGTTTATACAAGTTTCAAGTGTACAACTTTGTAAATCACCATCTAAATCACCATCTACTTAGACAAAACTAACCAAACAGACCCTAGAAATCTGCTAGAAATCTGACTACAGAATTAAGACTGTCCAAGGGGGAGGGTGGGAGTGGGGAAAGAAGGGGAGAAGGGCACTGTGGTAGAGGATTAGATGCTTTGGTGGTGGATGTGATGCAATAACGTACTTTTGAAGAGGTGTGCACCTACTCCCATAAATCATATACAGTACTATAAACCAGTATTACCTCAATAAAAAAATAATACAATAAAAATAAATTAAGTAAACAAACAAAAAAATCAACATCTGTTTATACCACATTATGTTTTCCACCAAAAGTCTAGTTGGTTCCTTTTCCCCAACACACACTTTTCTCCCTCCCCTTCAAAGGGTTTGTTTTTGTTTTGCTTATTTCTTCCACATATGTGAAACCATATGGTATTTGAAGTTCGTATTTTTTGAATCATCTTTAAGACTGTCATCTGCAATGTGGCTGAAATGCTCTTTACCTGACACCTGTGACACCGTACTTCCCAGATTGTTCCTAGTTATCTCACTTTCTTCACCTGCATTTAAAGCTTCTTTTGATGCTCCTTGAGGAATCATCAAGGAGGAAATAGAGCATTTTTGACAAAGATCATCTCTAGAAACAAACTGTCTTTGAGAAAGTAACTAAACAAGGTTGCCACACACCAGTAGAATCTCCTGTCCATTCTCCCTCTCATTCTCCTCAGGGGCTTTGATCAGGTAGCAGTGGTTGCAGCATTTCTTCAGTTCCATCACAATATTCAAGAAACCAGATGTGCTGCCTCTTGTTCCTTTCGCAAGAGCCTTATAATTCCTGGTCAGAATCCATCTGCAAATTAAGATGACAATGATATTAGATTCAAAGACACAGAGGTTTGAGGATACAAGAAGATTAGAAGAGAACAGGTGATGGAGGGGGAGAGAAGACAGGAGACATTAAAAAAGAAAAAAATTTCATTTTGCATCTCCCGCCACCTAAGCAGAACCTCTCACATCTCTAGTCAGACTGATGATGTTAGTCATTTGAATGGGTATTTCAAACTCACTGAACACAGGAAGGAATATTAAAAGGAAAAAAACCACAAAACACACACATATACATGAACACAGGATTGTCACCAACATTCTTTATTACAGCATAAAAGTGAAAATAAGTCATCAAAAATAGAAGAGTGATTAAATAAAGTATACCATAAGACAAAAGCTATGTATCATCCATTCAAACTATTGTGTATTACCACACAAAGCTCACATTAAGTGTGCTGTATGCCCCAACTTGGAAAGAATGGAGGAGAAACATACATATATATGCATTTCCATATATTAGCTTTAAGCATAACTTGCCAAATATTAAAAGCACCTTTTTCTGAGTAGTGGAATTTCTTTACACTTTAGCAATCAGATTTATAGAAATCTATCTCAAAGATGACACACAGCAATTTTCACTGCAGCACAAACTTTTCAAGCAAAGTGTTTAAAACACTGAGAATATCCACTACTAGGGAACAGAATGAATGAATGAATGAATGACAGTACAGACCCAAGTGGGATACTTTATAGCTGTAAGAAGAAAGGCAAATGTCTCTGTCAACTGCTATTGATTTTTCTTTAGTTCGTCTTTAAGTGAAAAAAGCAAGTAGAAGAGAATGTATATAATATACTACATGACTTGTAGCAGAAAAGGGAGGCAATTAAAAAGTTAAAATAGGGGCCTCCCCGGTGGCGCAGCGGTTAGGCGCTGCGCTGTGGAGCTGTCGGCAGCGGCGACGCGAGTTCGACGCCCGGCCCGGGAGAGTCCCACATGGTGCGGCAGACCTCTCCTGCCTCGCCCGCTGCTCCCCTCAGCAGTGTATTTCTGGTCTGCCTGTTCTGCTTCCCGCTCTGTCTCTGGTGGGCCCTCTCGCCGCCCCACGCCTCTGGCCTGTGCCCCAGCTTGTATGTATAAATAAAAAAAATAAACCTTTAAAAAAAAAAAAAAAAAAAAAAAAAGTTAAAATACATTTACTCGTATTTTTACATTAAAAATAAAAGAAATATGAAAACTGAGGATGTTTTAAATAACAACATTTTCATCAAGGATGGAAGATACTGAGATAGCAGCTAGACTTCTTTGAATATAGCAGGTTTTATAGTTGTGCCTTTGGAACTATTATAAATACTTAGATAAGTATAAAACAGAATTAGAAAAAGCAAAATCAAAAACAAAATAAATTTTTGTATCAACTCTACCACCACACAGTCTTAGGAAAGAGTGAAATGAGTTTTTAAACATTCCACAAACATCTTTAAAAACAAATGTGAATTTTGTCCACTGAAATAGACTGAATAGTGTCCTTGGTAGCAGCAAAGAGTACCCTTAATGTCCAGTTTATGGTCTCCAAATTCCATTTTCCAATAAGATAGCAAAGAGAGCTATTTGGAGAGATGCTTAATCTAGTGCTGGGGCAGGACATATACAAGGCAAATCTGAAAACCTTCTGGGAAGCAAGAAGCTATCAACTATTGCTAAGATTATGTCAAAGGGACACAGAATCAACTTGAATAAGCTTCCACTGAATAAAAGTAAAGCCTTTGGACCACGAGTATAGGTAGTAATTGCAACAGAATTAAGTACAAATATGCTTATCAATTAATTCATAATCATGCCAAAATAAACATCATTGATCTCTTCAAAAATCTTAAGATAATCTATTTTTTAATTTTTTTTTTAAGATTTATTTATTTATACATACAAGCTGGGGTACAGGCCAGAGGCGTGGGGTGGCGAGAGAGTTCACCAGAGACAGAGTGGGGAGCAGAACAGGCAGATCAGAAATACACTGCTGAGGGGAGCAGCGGGCAAGGCAGGAGAGGTCTGCCGCACCATGTGGGACTCTCCCCGGCTGGGCGTCGAACTCACATCGCGCGGCCGACAGCTCCACAGCACAGCACTCAACTGCTGCGCCACCAGGGAGGCTCTATTTTTTTAATTTTTAAAATGACAAAAATCACAAAAAGTCAGACTTTTATTCTGTTTGTCTTATATGAATTTGGCCTGTATGTTACTCAGCTGATATGGGGAAGTTTCTTTTTAGAGAAGTATTGAAGCTAGTAAACAATGGAGCAATTAAACAAAATTTAAGTATCATCATTTTGTCATCCTAATGAATTAATATATCTAAGCACAGCTTATCAGCACTTGCTATTGTTACATATTAAAATGCTAATATCTCCCGTGAAAAATATACCTTTGCAATACACAAAATTGAACTGAGTCTAGTCAAGCCTCTACATTTCTCTGTGAATACACAGCAAACAGAGTTCAAAAGAACATGTTAAATAAGACCATGAAGTTGGAATCAGCAAAATCCAGGTTGTCAGAAAAATCTACAGAACATACATTCAGTTTCCTTACTCAAATAATTTAACAAGGAAAAAAAATGGATTAAAGTAAACTTAAGACACATATCAAGCAATCATAATATAGGAATTTACCTAGAGCCCAGAGCAAACAAGCCATATTGTGTATGTGTATGCATATATACATGTGTATACATGCAGACAGTACATGCACATGTGTACACGCATGGATACATACCTGGCAACCAGAAAAAACAAAGATTAAGTCGACATTATAAAAATGTTAAGGAATTCTAGATTTACTTAAAGCATGACAGTAGTATTGAAATGTGCTTAACAACAATAAAACTTAAGAGTCCTTCTATTTTAGAAATACAACTGAGATATTTTGGTTACATATCTGGAATGTTTCAAACTACCTGGGTAGAGATGCAAGAGAAGAGACAGATAAGCTAAAATGGGCTAGGAGTCAGTAATTGTTGAAGCTAGACTATCGGTACATGAATAAAAACAGAATAGTACTATTCCATTTTTGTACACATTTGAGTTTTCCCATAAAAAAAATTAATTTCAAAAATCAAATCAGATAGCAGTTTTTGAAAATTAGAACCTTGTTTTGATGTAGTAGTATTAATTAAGAGCAAGCTTGGAATATTATTAGGAAAATCACCAGATCTCTAGCTTTTATTTAAAAGACCAATTTTTAAATATATCAATTCACTTTAGCTTCAAGTATTCTAGAGCCAACTCTAAATCACCAAAACTAAAGCCCAAGACAAGCAAGTTATTTACGGGCCCTTGTTCCAGACCCACCACATTTTGTCTTAACATTTTACAACCTAGACCAAGTCCACAGTCTGGACGCCGCTGTGCGAAAAAGGAGTCTTCACCCTTCAGGACAGAGGTGAGCACTTCTGCACGTCTACAGACCCCACGCATATGCCTCAGTTATCAGACAACACTGCTTGTGTTACTTGTCTCCAGTCTGTCTTCCCTACTAGACTATAGGCTGCTGGCAGGGACACAATGTATTCATCTTCATACTCCCAGTATCTAGTAGAATACCTGGCACATTGCAGAAGCTTAAAACATGTCTGAATGAGTGGCAAAGAAGAAATATAAACAAGCAAATATGCCTGTTTATTGGTAGGCAATTAGCATTAAAACTTAATATATCTTTCAGATCACTTAATGAAAAGTATTATGCAAATTTTGACCCAAATGAAAAAGGCAGAATAAAAAAACTTCCTATTTCTGTACATAAATAAATTGCTACTTAAATCTGTTGAAGCTTCACTGAAAAAAGGAATTTGTCAATTACCTATCATGGTCCTGATCTCAACCCCGTTTGGGCCTAACCCCCTCAATGACTTACTTGTAATACTGTTTCTGAAGGGCCGACATCTCCACCCTGAGGATCTGTTCCACCTTGGCAGGAAGGGATTTCTCCACATCCTTTTTAACTCTCCGCAGAAGGAAAGGCTCTAGCACCTTATGAAGACTCTGGTAGCCATTCTCTCTCCCCTTTCCATGGTCTTCTTCGAAGTCTTCCCAGAACTCAAACCTAGAGATTAAGTAGTATAGTATTACTTAGTTACAGAAAGCACTATTCCAACTAAATTTTATTTTAAAAGCAATTAGGTGGGAAAAAAATCTGTAAAAAAAAGTCTTCCCTAGAAGGAAAAATAAATAAATTTTATCAGTCACTAGATCTTAAATATGGGGGTCGGAGGGGAGAAGGAAAGGAAAGCCAAATGAATCATTAGTCTACTGGATAACAGAAGATTTCCAATTCTGAGACTGGATCTAGAGTTCAGAAAATATTTCAGTATATCATTAGTATATAATGTAATTGCAATTAGTATGTAAGTAAACAAAATAATTTACTGTGATGAAATGCTATGCCAAAAAATTAATCATAAGCTATCTTCAAAAAGCTGCAATCTCGTGAGAAAATAAGGTCAAATAATTAATGGTGTTATTATTATTATTACAGCTGTCATCACTTAACAGTAAAAGTTATATAATTTCAATCATCAATATTCTTCACTGTTCACAGATTTAAAAATTATAATAATGAGAACAAGCAAGACTAGAGCCCAGATAAGAGAAGCAATACAAATGATACTACAGTTAATACTAATAAAACCTGGGGACACAAATCTTATTAGTGAATTTTAAAACTTGTCACCCATAATCATTTTGCCTGAACTTTATTGGTAAAATTTTCTCATAATTAAATTTTAATTTCACCAACCTTGCTTACCCTAAAGGATATGTTGTAAAACTCAGAATGAGACATTACACCCAATTTCATTCAAAAATAAGACCTCTGTCTTATCAGTAGAAAGCCAATGAAGCAACTGGAAGAACTAGCTTAAGTTACACAGTCTGAAGGTCAGAAGGTGAGAGCAGCTAAGCACTGCGGCTAGGCTAAAACCGGCTTGGTCCTGCCCTGTGGCCTGCTGACCCTGGAGAGCCCAGCTCTGCTGTGAGGCTAGTCAGGTCCCAGACCAACAAACTCAAGCAACTCCACATTACCTACAGGTATGCAGAACTCAAGCAGCTGCTCTCTGAGAAAGCAGATGTCAGAGACAGCAAAGACAATGCGCATGGCAACCACAAGAGCATCTGCTGCCATTTCCAAACTCATAAAGTGCTTAAGAGGTACTGCTAAGGATGAGGAAACAGCACACAGGATTGGCGCCATCCACACAGCAAGCTCAGGAAGAAAGAAGGAAAATCTCAACTCCTTTTTCATATGGGTTTCCTTTTTCATATGCATCCTTGTGAAAAACAATGTTTTTAAAAATTGTCTGAAAATGACAATGTTCTAAAATCAAAGTTTTCAAACACAAAACGCTCTCTTCAATAGGAAAAAACCTGCATGTCTAAGACCCATCAATCATTCCATGTGTAATTCAAGTGACCAAAAGGAAAACTTTCGAAAACACTACCTGAAAGACTGTCGCCACTAGAAGAATGTAGACTTCCTCTCTTCAGCTGTGAAAGTGGGACACGGAAAACTTTTTTCCAAAATGTAGCCCAGCCCATGCTGGGCAGAATGCCACAGTTGCTTAATAGTAGCAAAAAAGGAATTATGAGCATTTAGGAACCAAAATCCCTACCCTCCACCTCAACAACTAAGCACGCGAGGGCAAAGCCATAGCACTGCTGGAGACGGCCCACCACGTGCCATTTCCAGGTAACAGGCGCTGCCGTCTTCCGGCCTCCTACATCTATGATACAGGATGCTTTATCCTATCTCAGCAGGGCTGTGAATCACATCCTCAGTTTCTCTCAGAATCCAAAGTTCAGAGGACTTTGGCCTTGGTCATAGAACACTTAAAAATGACCTGGAGTCCCATCTATTTATTAACCAGGTATTATTTTTATCATCTAAGTAGCATATTCTTATCTGCCATGTGGTGGTATTTCCAGTTTATAAAAAGGATCAGATATGGGAAAATAAGAAAACTGTAATGTACAAAATTTCTCTTACCCATTTTAGAAAACAGTGATTAATAACTAATTGATGACCCCACTATCTAAACACTTTACATTATCTGTTTTATAGCATTTGTATCTTTGAAAAGCACACTTTATAAAAACACGAGCTTCTGCTAGTACCTGAAGAACAGAGCACTCATCACAGAATGTGGAACAAAATGTTTAACTAAAGGAGACAACCGGCTTCAGGCTCAGGGCAGTGCTGGCTGTGGACTCACAGCCTCGCTGAAGGAGAGGATCTAAGGGAGCCGCAAACAAGACAGGCAGAGGGCCTGAGAGTCAGCAGGGGAAAGAGGTATCAGGAACTGTCCTACAAATGCTTCTAGACTAGTGGTGGTGAATTTGTCAGACATTTGAAAACGTCTGGAGAATTTTGGGTTATCATAACTGAGGGAGGGTAATGCTAACGGCATGTGGTGTGGAGTGGGATGTTGCCATACACACTATAATGCAAATGACAGCCCACCAAAAGAAGAATTATCAAGCCCAAAATGTCAACCATACAAGGCTAAGAAAATCTGCTCTGAGGAAAGGCAGAGAAAGGGGTACAGAGGGGTCTCATCTCCTAGGAGCACCCTGTGTGAGGTTATTTGCAAAAGGGAAGTTTTTAGCCTTTTCTAGTAAAAGCTGTAACAAGGGTGGAACAATCAGAGTAGTCAAGTTTCAATATCCATCTTCCGAAGGTTTTTAAATAATCCTTCAAAAACAAAGATGAAAAAATGACAGCCAGACTAATGAAGCAGAGAATTTGTTGCTAGCAGACCTATCTTACAAGAAATAATAAAGGAACCCCTTCAGGCTAAAAGAAGTGACACCAATGACAGCCTGAATTCACAGGAAGAAAGAAGATGACTAGAAGTAATAAAGGGATAAACAAAAAAGACGCAATAAATATATTTTTGTCTTTTCTTAATTTCCTTAAAAGACAAGCTTGTATAAAGCAATAATTATATCACTCTATCCCTAGGTTTACAACACAATAATGGAGATGAAAATGGAGGTATATTGGAGAAAAATTGCTACATTTAACTAAGTTGGCATTAATCTAAAAAATATTTGATAAGATGTATTCTAAGAAGTCTAGAGTAACAACTAAGAAAATAACTTCAAAAACTAAATTAACAGAAGAAACAAAATGGTACACCGAAAAATATTTGTGAAACAAAAGCAGCAAGAGAAACAAAAGGTGAAAAAACAAGACATATAAAAACAAATAGCAAAATGGCAGCTATAAATCTAACCATATCAACAATTACATTAAATTTGAATGAAATGAATATTGGAAAATGCAGATTGCTGGACTAGATAAAAAGGGAAGAGCCAATGATATGTTGTCTACAGGAGACGTATACTTGACTCAAAGGAAAAACTAGACTAAAGGTAAAATAACAAGAAAATGGTATATTATACAAATAGCAGAGAGCTGAGCAGCTATAATAATATCACACAAAATAAACCTAAGTAACAAGAAATATGACTAGAGACATTTTATAAGGATTACAAGGTAAATACATCAAGAACTTACAAAAATGGCAAATGCATGCACTTAACAAAAGAACCTCCAAAATATGTGGAGAAAAACCTGACAGAATAGAAAGATCATTCAACAATTACAGTTAAATATTCAAAGATTTTGCTCTCAATTACTAACAGAACAACTAGACGTGAAGTCAGCAAAGACAGAAAACTCGAGCAACACTATTAACCAAGCTGACTTAACGCACAGCTGTAGAACACTACCCACACAGTGTTCTTCTCAAACACACATGAAACACTCTCCAGTACAGAAAACATACTAGGACCACAAAATTCATAACAAATTCAATTACAGAATGTTCTCAAAGACAAAATAAAATTACAAATATTTGGGAAATCCCTAAGTATCTGGAAGTTATACAACACATATCTAAACAGCCATTCATCAAAGAAATCACAAGAGAAATTAGGAAAAAGGTGAAACAGAATGAAAAAAAAAAACACCAGAGATACCATATTTATGGAATAGGGTTAGCAGTACAGAGAGGGAAACCTATACCTTTAAACACCTGTACTAGGAAAAGGAGAAATCTGTAATCTAAGCTTCCATCTCTCTCAGAAGAGAAAATTAAAGAAAGAATAAAATAGAGATGGGAGTAGAGAAAAATGAAATTAAAATAGAGAAAAATGAATGAAGTCAAAGTTTTCTTGGAAAATATCAACAGAATCAAGAAAATGAGACAAAATATACATGAATTACGATGTTCAAGTAATTATTTAGATCAGCATTGATCTAAAGGATCAATCTAAAGGATTATGATGGAGTAGTATAATTTTTATGCCAACATTTTATACAATTTGATGAAATGGACAGGCTCTTAGAAAGATACAAATTAACAGAACTAAGTCAAAAACAGAAAACCTGAATAGAACTATATCTAGAACCTAAACAGTCATTACAAATTTTCCTGTCACCTGTAACTAAGCAGATGCCTCTCTTTTTCTTTCTCCTTTTGATAAAAAAAGGTTACTTAAAAAAAAAAAAAGAGCACACTTAAGCATCGAAGGCCTGCGTGCCTACATTGATGAACTCTCAAATATTTAGAGAAAAATAACACAATCTTAACAAATTCTTTAGGAAAATGGGAGGAAGTCATTCTATGATTCTGATACCAAAGCCAGGCAAACATTCCAGAAAAACAAAAACAAAACTAATAAATATCCTTCCAAACCACAGGTGCAAAAATCCTCATCAAAACATCACCAAACTGAACCCTGCAACAATATTATGTATTTAAACAACAAGACCATGTCAGGTTTATCTCAGGAATTAAAGGTTAGCTTAACAGCTAAGATGTCATTAAAGTAATAACCATGCTGGAAAAGAACAAAAAACCACATGGTCATCTCAACAGACACAGGAAAAAAGCATGTGAGAAAATCCAACACTCGTTATAAAAAGCCTCAAAAACGAGGAATAGAAGAAAACATCTTCTACCCAATAAAGGGTATCTATAAAAAAGCTATTGTTAACATCCTATTCCCACCAATTCTATTCAAGATAGAGGTTCTGGCCAGTACAATGAGGCAAGAAATAAACAACATCCATACTGAAAAAGTCTTAACAGTCTTAACTTACAGAAGCTGCAGAAAATACTAAAAAAAAATAAAAAAAAACAGCTGGAATACATTTCGCAGGTTCATAGAATAAGAGGTCAATATAAAAACCTCAATTTACGCTAGTATACTCTGAAAATTACATTAAAAAATTCCACTCAAAATCAAAATTAAAGTAAGTAGAAATAAATTCAGGAAAAGAAATACAAAATTCATACCATGAAAACTACTCAACACTGAGAAAAATTACAGATCTAGATACGGGACAAAAACTATCCATAAACATTGCTTAGTAGGTTCAATCTAAAGGTGATAATTTTTTTTAAATGTTTACTTATTTATGCTTATGAGAGCTGGGGTGTAGCTCAGAGGTGTGGGGTGGTGAGAGGATTGACCAGAGAAAGAGCAGGGAGCAGAACAGACAGATCGCCTGAAGTACACTGCGAGGCAGGAGAGGTCTCTGCTGCGCCATGTGGGTTAGCTCCCTAGCCAGGAATCAAACTCGTGCAGCAGTGGCTGCGGATAGCTTCATAGGCTGAGACTTAACCTGTTGCACTACCAGGGAGGTCCCTAAACGTGATAATTGTCCCCAAAATATAAGATTCAACACAATACCTATAAAAATTCCAGTAGCTTTTCTTTTCAGAAACTAATTTTAAAATGTATATAGAAATACAAAGGATCTAGAGTAACCAAAACAATTTTGGAAAAAAAGAAAAAGAACAAAATTAGAACTTACACTGCTTTTAAAAAGCAGTATAAGGCTACAGTAATCAAAGGTAGGGCGACACTGGCATGAGGCAGACATATTTTATCAATGGAAAAGAATTGAGAATCCAGAAATAGACCCTCACAACCTGCATAGTCTCAACTGATTTTCAACAAAAAAAAAAAAATGAAGAAAGTATATTCTTTTCAAGAAATGGTTCTGGGGGCCTCCCTGGAGGCCTAGGGTTTAAGTCTCAGCACTATCACCCCCACAGCATGAGTTCGATCCCTGTCCAGTGGGCTACATATGGTGCAGCAGACCTCTCCTATTTCACCCACTGCTCCCCTTAGCAGTTTATTTCAGTAAGTCCACATGCTCTGCTCCCCACTGTGTCTCTGGTGAATTCTTTCACACACCCCCAACTGCACCTCTGGCCTACACCCCAGTTCTTCTATGCCAAAAAAAAAAAAAAAAAAGGCTCTGGGACAAAAATCACTCTACAAAAAAAAATTATTCTACAGAAAATGAACTTAGGCTCACACACTTCACCCTTTTGTAAACAAAGTAGACTTAAAATGGAACACAGTCTAAATGCAAGAACTAAAACTTTTAAAAGAAAAAAGCACACTTCATTAAAAAATTTTTAAAAATCATTTCACCCAATTTTTAAAACTTACTCTTCAAAAAAAAAACATTAAAAAATGAAAGCTACAAATTAGAACAAAATATTTGCAAATTGTATAGTAATAATGCACCTGTATCTAGAATACTTAAAAAATAAATTAAAAACCTCCCCAATTCTTAATAAGACAAACAACCAAATTTTAAGGTTAAAACAGATAAAAGATTTGAACAGACATTTCACCAAAGATATACAAATGACTAATGAACACATGAAAAGATGTTCTACATTTTAAGTCATTATAAAGATGCAAGTCAAAAACCCCAATGAGATATCATTACACACCTATCAGAAGAACTCGAATCAAAAGAGATTAATAATATGCCAATTATTTTTGACAATATAGAAAAACTAATAAATTCATATATTTCTGGAGGGAATGCAACTACTTTGGAAAAGTCTGGTAAACTATTTCCCAACTAACCCATCAATTCGATACCTAAGTATCTAACCAAAATACTAAAGACACAAAGCCTCAAATTGAAACAATCCAAATGCCCATCAACTCGCCAGAAATACAGCCAGCGGAACATTAGTCCAAAGTAAGAGAGTAACTACTGATAAACTCTAGGACATAGATGAATCTCAAAATCATTATGCTAAGAGAAAGGAGCTAAAAGCAAAAGATGAATTATTAGGATTCCATTGATATGAAATTTCTAGAAAAAATAAATCTCTAGAGCTGAAAACTGATTAGCAATGCCTAAAACTAAAGGTGGAAGCAGAGATTAAGAATCTAAAGAGGGACATTCTGAGTAATGACAATATTCTAAAACTAGATCAGGTAATGGTTGCAGAACTCATAAATTCTCTAGATAGACTGAATGGTTTATACTAACCATAGTGCATGGCATGGCATGTAAATTATACTTAACAGACTGCTCTAAAAAGTTAACAAGATGTGGGGCTACGGGTCACTTCTATGGTGCTCAATAGGCTGCCGAAATGCCTGCTCAAGTTTATGGCACACAGTAGCACTCAAAACTTTTCTTAAGTTCAAAAAAAGTTGTGGAGCATTTACCTGTCAACATGGATTGCTTAATGGAACATTTTACTGTATGCCAGATACCATTCAAGGCAATGCAGGCCATCAATGAATAAAAGCAAACAAGATGGCTGCTAGTCTAGAATGTATAAAATTAATGACATGAAATGAATGAGTAAATAAATGAAAAAGGGTAACAAAAAAATAAATAAAAGAAAGGATGATAAACATGTCTGTTACGCATGTTTTAGGTTAACTGTCTGAGAAGACCTCTAAAAGGAGATGGGACATAAAAGCTGAGGGAAAAATATCAAGTAATGACTTGGCCATGTGAAGACAAGGGGGAGGGGAAACATTCCTGACAAAAAAGGACAGCAATGGCTTGGCACGGTGACGGGACAGGGCGACGGTCAAGTGGCTGGCAGCATAAAGAGCGATGGATAAAGTGGTGAGGAGTCAGTGTTGTCAAGGGGCAGACTCAGTGGGGTCTTCAGCAACATGGCAACAAATGCAGACCTGACTTTAAGAATCATGAAACACCGGGGCCTCCCTGGTGGCGCAGCGGTTGGCGGCGCGATGCGAGTTCGACGCCCAGCCGGGGAGCATCCCACAGGGTACGGCAGACCTCTCCTGTCTCCCCGCTGCTCCCCTCAGCAGTGTGTTTCTGATCTGCCTGTTCTGCTCCCCACTCTGTCTCTGGTGAACCCTCTCGCCGCCCCACGCCTCTGGCCTGTACCCCAGCTTGTATGTATAAATAAATAACTCTAAAAAAAAAAAAATCATCAAACACCACTGATTAATTTTAGGTTTCATAAAAGTGAACATAGTCTCTGCCATAAAAATCTTTTCAGTAAGAACAGTCCACAGTTCTTTAAGCTGTTAAATATAAGAGCTATAGCAACAGTAGTTAAACACAGCTGATGCTTTGGTTTTAATTTAATCTATTTTTAATACTTGTCCAATTATGTACCTTGTATACTTCATTTCAATTACATAGACTGCCTGATAACAACAGTGAGGAGATGTGATGTTTCTTATCAATTATCTCCCCAAAGTATTAACTGATGCTATCGTTTGATAGACAATGTGGTTTAGTTCCTTTACAGACTAATTTCTGCGCCTTCTATCATTTATCATGGAATATATTGCTTCCTTTGTTCCTGCCTCAGTTTAACGTTTGGCTTTCCCCAAACCAGGCCAGCAGTTTTCCCTAAGGTCTATTAAAAACGATTTTTAAACATTGGCATGTCAGACATTCTTGCATCTTTTGAAATACACAGGAAGGAGCTTACTTCTCCGGCATAATAAAGTGCAGCAAGGACCAGAGCTCTTTGAGGGAATTCTGAAGAGGGGTCCCCGTAATCAGGAGCCTATGGTTGGACTTGAAATCAATCAGAGTTTTATATAATAAAGAGTCATCATTCTTCAACCGATGGGCTTCGTCCACTCCCAGAAAGGCCCAGTTAATACTGCCCAGCACAGTCTAAAGTGAAAACAAAACAGAACGAGCCACCAGGTCAGAAGGGCACCCGAAAGTACTTTCAATGTTAATTATCTTTGTACAAATACCATCAAAGGTACACACAAACACACATATTCTTCACTAACAAGGTGTATTAGAACCCTTCTGTTTATTCCATTAGTTGTCAAATTGGTTGTCTACTCAAAAGAGCATGTTACCGCCTATAAGGCATTGGCAGGTCACTTATACCAGGTATGGCTGCAAGGTATGTTCCAAGACAAGAACATAGAAACTGGTATGCTGGGCAAAACAACACAAAAACAAGAAAATACATGGCTTTCCAGTCTCTTCTTGATTAAGATTCTTCTATTGCCTATTCTCCACCCAACCCAGAAGCAAGGAAACACCAAGAATCACAGAGCTGAATTCTTTTATGCTGATTAGAATCAATAAGAACACCTGCCACATACATTCTAGAAAGCAATTACAGAAAAGAGATATTAAAGGTCTGCGTTTTTCTCCCCTCCTCATGGAGACCATTCCTATCATCTGTTTTGGAGAAACCTTGACGACGACATAATCGGAAGTATCTGAGATGGTGCTCAGACCGACCCAGTTTCCAACGACTAGAATCTCAGGTATATTACAGGTGTCATATCCTTTCAGCCTGCTTGAATCAACTGGACTAAGCCACCTAAGGTTCCCTTCAACTCTAAAGTTTTCTATTTCATTTATAAACTTAGTATTCTTTATAGATTTGTTTGCTTTTTAAAACATGAAGAAAAATAACATGGCAAATCAGTGGCGCAGCCCACACCATTCAGAAAAGTCACTGTATACAATTTAGCCTTTTAGCTACCAATTACACACCTTATCTTTTAGGAGGATCTCATATGTTGTTATAAGTGCATTGAATTTCAGCCTTTTGGTCTGAGAATGAATCCATTCATATTCTCGGATCTGTAAAAGATAACAGCAATTAAGATACAATTTCCCCTTTTATCTTTCTGTATCAACAAGTACTGTAATAAATTCAATAGAAAAATGCCAAAGACAAAATAAATCTCATTAGAATTTAATATTTTATCCATTCTAAATTGACCCAAGAAACCAAATATAGAGCAGTAAAAGAATTAAGAGTGATTAATCAATCACCTCACAGCAAAAATTTTATAGCCAAAATTCATATAGAACCATCACCGCCCGCCCCCCCTACAACACACACACACTTAACTAAGAAAATGCACTGTTAGCAATTAAACGCTGGAGACTTAAATTAATCCAGGAATCTCCTAGAATGAGAATTTTCTTGCAGAAGTGTATCTCAATTATTTGGGGGGCAGGGCAATACTCATTAACAAATAAAACAAATTCCAGCCTCTGGCTCTCAAAAATTTCATTAATAATAGAACAGAAAGATAGGGCCCCAAGAAAAGAATGGGAGTCTCAGAGGATGGAAACATCGTTTAATATGAATGAAAATAACGTCAATGGAAAGGAACATAAAAAGTAACATATTCACCCTGAAGTATAACTGGTCACCCTGCAAGTACAATGGCCCATGACAAAGCCCTGGCAGTTTGGTTGTGAAGTTAGAACTGGGAACTGTCCAGCAGCGCCTACATGCGATCACCAGCAAGAAGGAAGAGAGATCATGGAAAAGCAACACTGGAAACTGCAGAGAAAAACTTCCTGACTTCACAATATCTCAGAGTTTATTTTGTCTTCATTTTAAGAAGTAGTACTTGAAGACATTCTGCAGAACCTAGGAAGTTTTTCTCTTATTTTCTAATGATTAACAAATGGATTAACAAAGCTAAGAACTACCATTTGCTTAGAAATTCAAACTTAGGGCAATGAAATCTGCCAGGGTTAAGGTTAGGCAATGTTAATGAAAATACTTGAGAAAAGTAAATTTGAATTTGCATGATAATATGATTATGATGTATCTCTCAAAGGGTTAAGAATTCCTAAAGGCTTGCTCTAATCATAAGCAAGCCCCCCAGAAACAATTTACTTATATAGAGTAGTGAAGAGCAAATGTCTGGGACCAGACACCTTTGTCTCAACCCCAGCTCTGCCATATTCTAGCTAGTCTGGGACAAGCATGAGACTCTCTGAATCAATTTCTTCACAAGTTGGTTGGAAAAAAATAGTATCCACTTTGAAGACTATCATATGAATTACAGGTAACATACATAAAATACTGTGCACAGGGCCTAGTATGTAACAGGTGCTTTACAAAAAGAAGTTCTCAAGAAAAAGTTTATTAAAAAGAAATAAACATAAGGCCCAGGGCTCTAACTTCCTGATGGTCAAGTTAAGTTTGATAAGAATTCTCATTTCTGTCCCCTTAGAATGGCTCATTTTCTCTATTCTTTCTTACAGGTCATGCAACCTCACCATTTACAAGGTTGAAAACAACTCTAAGAACTCAATTATTTTCAGTAATTTCTTTGCTCTGATAGTAAAAGTAAGATTACTATGCCAAAAGGTATTGGAAATAGAAACAACAGAAAGAAGAAACTTACTACTACAATCCAACTAAAAGTTTCCCATTTGTGTATTGCTAATGCTTTTCTTTAAATAATACGAGAAAAGAATATCTGAGTTGGAACATTTTTGTCACACATACACCCCCCAATATCAGGGGCATAACACAGTCTCAGAATCCTAACTTTGTGATTTACTAAAGACTATAATGGCTTTAGAGCAATTTCCTAAATACATTCATATTTATAACACAGAGTCTATCCCAATTTTTGTTTACACACCGTATTTCTGCTCATCAGGTCACCTATGTAAACCACTACGTTAATCTCTGGTGCCCAGATTTCAAACTCCCTCTGCCATGAGGTGAGGGTGGATAAAGGGACGACTATAAGAAAGGGGCCATACAGCTGGTGTTGGTGGAACAGGTAGGAGAGGAATGATATGGTTTGGATGGTCTTTCCTAGGCCCATTTCATCAGCAAGGATTACACTGTTACTTCTGCGGAAAGAAAAAAATAAAAATAATTATTAGCTCACCAAAAAAAACAGTACATGCACCAAACGCAATGACACCCATGCCTCACAATGTCAGCTGAGCAAGACATCAATTCTAAGCCTCATATGCACTTTCATTTACAATTACTTAAGCCTCTACAAAAGGAAGACAGTAGGAGGTTAAATAGCGGAGTAACAAGTGATCTAAGTACAATCAAGATTTTGTTGTCCACAAGCACACAAACATGCCTTCCATAGTTAGAGAGCGGGGGCAGATGGGCGGCTCCCATGCCGATGATCCCTACCGCCTGAGAGTCACGTGCCTTTGCTCAAATCACCCACCCATGCCACCGCACACCACGGGCGGTGCAGTGCCGCTGACACTGGCCACGAGTGCGCAGAGACTGCTTCCATTACACTACACTCTGGAGCTGACGGAAGCGGCAGATCCCATTTCTGAACCACTACCCCAACTTGACCTACTGGATCAGAACAGCTGGGAAACAACTCAGGAATTTGTATTTTTAATAAGCACTTTTGGAGATTCTAATGCAGGTGGGCTCCTGGGTTCTCAAAGTCTCTCAAACTTTGAGAAACACTGCTTTAGCAAATGGACTGGATTTCAATAGGAAAGGATTGTCCAGATGTAAAAATTAAAATCTGAAGAAATGGCCAGAGTGAGGAAAGCATGGTCAAGAAATATAAAATAGCCCATTTGGCAGGAAATTGGGAATACATGTGTGACAAAAGGCTGCAAACATTAATAAAAGGTTCTAGAAAACTATGTCAATGGAAACCACATAACAAATACATCTCTTACAAGCGTTAACAGTGAAGCAGAGAGAACCAAAAGGAATATACAAGTTAAAGTTAACTTAAGTAATTAGAAAAACATTTAGTTCACCAAGAATAAAGATTTTTAAAATACATTTAATGTTCCATAGAATAACTAATTTTCAGAGGAAAGTACAGAAAAGAACAAAACAATGTACAGGGAGAATGAAGAGGCCATACCACTACAAATCTAGGTACACTGAAGTTCAGACACAGCGTTTGCCTTTGAGTATTTCACCCCCTATTTCTCTCAGCCTTCCACACTAACGGGGAAGTAAATTGGGAGACTTTTCTCCAGTATCTCCTCTCCTTACAGCTGCCACTGTCAACAAATATATGCTGAAGCAGACTTGAATCGATTTACCTGTTTTCCTAAAACTAGACCAAAAGGCATGTTACTTCCTGTAAGGTTCCTGTGACCAGGACCTGCCTGCTGCTGGGGCCTGCTGCTTGACTCTAAATTGGTCAATTTAAAGTACAAAAGACAAGGCTTCCACATGCAGCATGTGTGACACTGAACACAGTGCCTCAAGACACCTTTGCTCTCAAGAGCCCTCAAGGATCAACCTCACTTTATCCTTCTTTCCTTCACAGGAAGCGTCTCTGAAACAAAAACAGTTCGCAAGCGATTCAAAGTAAGTATATCAAGACCCACTTTCCAGCCATATAAACTGAAGCTACTAAAACCCTCCAGTTTTCATAAATGAATGTTAAATACTGTATTAGATTTTATATGATAAAGGGTGGTAGGTGGCTCATTTGGGAAACAGTCATTACGAATGTGCCCCTAAAACTAGAAACCACTGAGAAAAGCTCACGTTGCTATTTTCAGGCTGTGGTTTAGCTCTGTAATAGGAATTTTTGCTTTACTATGAAACACTGAAGAAATTAAGAGTTTGCATACGAGGAATTTATATGCATTAAAGGTACCTGTCACACTGTATGTTCTATGAGGACAGGGAAATGATGTCTGTTCACTACTTAGTCCTCAAAGCCAAGATGGGTCCCTGAAACTTAGTAACTAGGCACACGTGAATTTATTAGTGAATTTGGAGAATAAAATTTAGGAGTACTACCTCAAAGTACCTTTCAACCTCAAGTGCTATCATTGGTTCATATTTTTCTGCAAGATGAAAGTGGTTCTGTTACAAAAAGAAAGGAAAATTCCACACGTGTAGTTGTCTAAGACTTTTCAGTAAATGGTCTGTACTACACAGTAGAGTCAGGTGGGGTACACTCATACACTCTACAGAAAAATTAAGTTTCCTTGAGAAGAAATTAAGTTAAAGGGTTCCCTGGCCTAGAACAAAAATGAATTCAAAAAGACATTTTCTTACATATTCTAAGAATAGCTCCTTCCACACCAAAGATTTGGGCAAATTAACTTGCTATTTATATTCATGAATAACATTATATGTTTCTGGCTATGACAAATGCACCCTAAAAAACTAATGAAGTACTCTGTGCCTCAGATTAAAATCCCCCAGGATGGGACTTCTCTTAAGTGTCTGATTTTATTTCTGTAAGTTGAGCAAGAAGTAATCTTTGCATCCAGCAATAAAGAAGTCAGAAAAAAAGTAAAGAAAAGTGCAAACATCTCTTTCTACCTACTTGCACCAGGAATGAGCAAGCCAGTTGAGACCTTCTAGCTGATAATCACGGAGCTCCAGATTCTCCCCTCCTAAATAAGTCGGTTGTTTCTTTAAAGCCACAAATCGTGGTCTCTGCTTCAGGGCCTAAAAAAAGAAAAAATTAACAAAGTCCAAGTATGAAGAGAACCGTCTTCTTGTTCCTCTTTTAAAATGCTAGTTGTGACTTAAATGCTCAGCACAAAAACAAAGACATCCACATCTGACATCTTTCTCAGCACCCCAGCCTGACCACAAGACCTCACCATGCTATACACTCCAGAGTCAGAATGCAACTCAAAGTACGACTTAGCTAACTTGCTCCTTTGCTGAATTAAGTCTGTGAACACTGTTAAGTAGCACAGACATCACATCATCTCTACTGTGCAGCAGTGAGTATCCTGCCTTCATTTTTGCTATTTCATTCAAAACTGCAAACGATGGCTCTGGAGAGGTCTATCATACGGACTGCTGCCAAAGCAGAACTTTGCTACCACAGCATTTGTAAACCCTGAAAATGCAGCCCACCTACCTTAAACCTCCAACTATGTGAGTATGGTTTTCTGAAGGAAAGGCTGTTGTTTTCACCTCCAAAGGTATGAAGAAAAGCAATTTAACAGAGACATGTCTCTACGGTTTGCAAAAATTTAGATCCTGTGGCCAAATCAGTTTGGAAACAATGGATTAAAAATATATACAAATTTCATTAGCTGTGACTTTTCAAAATCTAACATGCCTATGTGTATTACGAATTTACAAGAGACATTTTCCCAAGAATCCTTCTCAAAATTATTTGACTACAAGTCTTTTTTCAGGGAGCATTTCTCTGAAGACTAGTGCCCCATCATGAGAAGTTCCATACCACAGTTCATTTGATAAAGTAGTTCTTGGCAGCTTCAGCTCTCCTCTTTGAACACCTGGCAGTAGATGAAATCTGACCCCTCACTCTCACCAGCCAACATCTGGCTGTTCCATCCCCACCCCAGCCTAGACCGCCTCCCCACTGATGCCTCTCCCATCCAATCCTTTCTTTAAAGACTTCTCTGACATCTTCCAGGCTGTATAAGATTCTCTGACCTAATTTGAATAAGCACGCTTATCCTAGAGGCTCCCACACTGCCTTCACATGGATCTTTCTAAATGAAATCCTGTTTTCAAGCTGCTGCTTGTCTCAAAAGGGTAGGCTTATCAATATCCAGTCCAAATTCCTTCCAGGTGCTCAAGACATACACCCTTGGACCTAATGCACTGACCACATCACACCTCCCTCTCTTCCAGCCACGGCCTCTGGATGCGCTCCAGCTGCACTGTAAGAACAGCTGGGGGAAGGTGATAACCCGGGCCCCTTCTGTCTGTCTGTGCAGCACCTGTCATTCTTTCAGGACCAGGGTCAGTTCAAAAGCCACAACTTCCTCTCTGAAGCCCCTTCAGGGCCACTGGAACTCAGCGACCTCTGTCTCTACCACACTCATCAGACACTGCTTTGCACAGAGAGCAGGTCCATGCCAGGAACATGAATGTCAGCTTCTCAGAGACAGTCCATGTCTGCCCTTTTTAATGAGGACCAAAGCACACCATCTGACAGAGGCGAGCAATTCCAAAGACAGAAGAGTGTTTGTAGGATCCAATCTAACAAATAAAACAGGTTGTGTATTCAATTTCTAAGGCAGAATCAAGAGATGCTCTTTCCCCATTACTACTTTAAAGTGTTTAAATCCTTTCAAGTACTCACAATATCTCTAGATATCTGTCAGCTAGAAAATTTAAAGAAATTGGCAGAGCCATATCTCTCATCCTCACGTTTATTTTCATTATTCTTTGATGTCAAGGTTAAGTCATCTTTCCCTTCAAAATAGGAATTATCGTTTCTTTTTATAATATTTTCTCTCCTTATTATCTATGTGACCAGCCCTTTGAATCAATACACCTCTCCCCGGAAAAACCAAAACCCAGCCCACCTTGCATTCTCTTGTGGGAATGGTTTTAGAGTTGTTCCGACTATGGAAGCTGTCGATGCAGCTCTGGAATTTCTTCCCTATCAGGGCTTCATCTTCCCAGCTGCACTCGGAATAGGGCAGCCCCATCCACTTGCATAGATACTCAGGTTCATTTGAAGGTGCTGGCTTCCGACTGTGAGCTATTTCACATGTAAAAACGTATAGATCAGCAACTGTCAATTAGAAGAGGGGAATACATTCTGCTTGACATACAACCAGTGACACAGCACATGGCAAAACTCAACACTACACAACAGGAACTGTTCTTAAATGCTAAACCATATTTAAAAACAAGCTCTCTTGCTTACCTGGAAAATCGGTTTGGCCCAGGGCAGATTTACTTGTCTTCACAGCTAAACAAACAAAAAAAGACAAAAATTATCACTGTAAACAACAGTGATATTTTTAGTTCCATGAATAAGAATACCAAAATATCACCTTATATCTTTAAGTCTTGTTCTCAAGGCCCTCTCCAGCTATGAGCAGTCTCTCTGCTCTGGGTGCTCTGCAGATCACGCTTTAGAAGCATTTTCACTCAGCGGCCCCTCCCATTTTCTCTAGAACCCACCCCAATCAGGTCTGCAAATTCAAAGGTCAAGTCTCAGTCCTCTCTACCCCACTGGCAGCATTTCCTGGTCCTGAGCCCTGTGATCACATGGCTCCAGCACACACACTCCCTTCTACCTCACTGGCTCTTCATGTTCAGTCTCCTTTGCGGTTTCTTCCTGACTTCCAAAAGCTGGAATGCTCTCAGACTTCCTACTCGCAGCATGTATACTCTACTTCTGAGGATCTTTTGAAATCTCAGGCTTTAAATACTACCTCTACACTGAAAACTTCCCAAATTTTAATATCCAGCTGGTCTAAGAGTTCTAATCTCCAGGCTCACATATCACAGCCTTCACAATCCTCTCCACTTAGACACCTAACAAGGACATCAAACTTGCAAAGATCAAACTAAGCTCTTGATTTCCATTCCAAATACAGCCCTTTTCTTTACCTTCCCATTTTAGTAAGTGGTGGATCTAGTCTCCTATCAGCTCAGCTCAAAAATCTTGGCATCATCCGTGACACCTTTTCCTTAACCCCCACGTCCACGGTTATCAGCAAATCCTGTTAGTTTTTCCCTCAGAATAAATCTAGGCATTTATCTATTCTCAAAAAGTTAACTCATTTTTGCATTATTTTATTTACATTATTCCTAGAGCTCAAACCCTAACAGAGACCTCCACATACTTACCTATCACTCTCTCTACTATCTGATACTGTTTGTTCAACTCTGAGGCCAGCTCCTGTTGACAGCTGAAATACTCCACATCTTCAGGAGAAACTTTCCCTAACCTGGAGAGAAGACAGAAAGAAAGAGTACATACCGATTAGACTTGGGGATCTGTACACATATGTTGAAGCAAAGTCAAAGAGAGTAAAGAAAACAGTCCTTCCTCCATCTGCTCCTTTAGTAATCTTCTATTATTAATTAGAGAGTTTACAAAAAACATCCACCATTAGAAAACAAGAGAACTTTAAACTCATAGGACACAGTAGCAGTTCTCTACTATGTGGCCTATTTGTAAAGAAATGTAAAAATAACTATTTTATGTGATAAACTGGCATGCCTAACAGAGCAGGACAAACTGTCTTCCGGATGTTAAAACAAACCTTTTTTCATATAGGGACAGGATTTACAAGTGATTAAATGTAGCTTTTCTGGAAAACTAGTCATTCTTGACACCAAAGTTCTATAAAGGGATAATAAAAGCAACTTGAAATTTAATAATGCTATACTTATGTGGAATTTAAATTTCTAGTTGCTTTACAACCTATCTTAGGGATACATATTTTTGGTTTTGATCAATATATGATTTACTGAAGCAGCACATTTTGCTTAGTAGTAAAAGCTGGGATTAGAAGCTACCTGTCCCTCTTTCTAAAATACAGCAAACAACCTGCTCACATTAACTGGCAGGTTTGCCTTCAAGATTGAACCTGACACCTCTCACTAGCTCCCTTAGATTTGCACATATTTCATACACAGACTAACACATTCAAAGGTGTAAGTACACTCAAAACATCATTGGCTGTCAGTTTCAGACATTGTTTTTGTCACATCATTTCTGAAGACTGCAAAACCAAGATGTGCTTTTAGTGAATCATAACTCAGAGCTCTAGGATTTTAATACCTGAGATCTAAATCACCCCAACATAACCACTAGAAAAATAGGGTGCTTAAGACCTTGGGTTCTGGACACAAACTGCCAGAATTCAAATCCTGGGTCCACTTGCAGAGTTGCTCTCTACCTCACTCTTCACAGTCATAAAATTTTGTACAAGGGTACAAATCTCACAGTCTTACTGCAGTGAGTAAAGAGATCCAGTGTAAAAAAGATAACACTTCACATGCTAGTTATTAAACTACAAACTTGGTGGCCAAATATCATCTTCAGTCACAGTTTCATGAAATGGAATCGCAAATGGCTCTAGTTTCAGCGATCAAGGCGCAATCTGAGATCCTAGAGAGCTGGGTTCTCCAGGCATTATTTTAACACCTTCCCTTCCTCAGGCTGCAAATACATTTCTTTACTCCATGACAGAATATTTACCATTGCTTGATTTCATCCTCCTTCTTCTTGAAGTTCTCTAGTTTTTTCAGGCCCTTCACTTTCTGCTGCTGTAAGGATTCTTCACTCTCCCATGTGCTATGGATGTAAGACCAGCCCTTCCACTTGATGAGGTACTGGACTTCACCTTCATCCTTTTCAGTGTCAAAGTCACCACTAGGGTCACCATTAGCTTCAATCGCATACACAGTAGTGGAAGCTCCAGTGGCTGCAACAGGATTCAGTTAAACTTTGAAAAGCGTAATAAACAGACTCTGAAAAGCTTCCCGAGTAAGATTTAAAGAGTCTTTTTGAATGAAGCACCACAATACTTTGACATGAAATAAGCAGAAATTCAGACAATACAGGATGAACAAGATCATAATTTCAAGTATTTTCAAAATGCAAATCCAAATTTCACACTTTTAAACAAATACCAAAATTTGCAGATCAAATTAAAAGAAACTCTTGTGCCCAAACACGATAAAATGGAATAGCAACATTCTTTTGCTTTGGTCTAACTCAGAAAAAAATCTATCTACCCAGGAACATTAAGACTAAGGTAAGAGGGCCTCCCTGGTGGTGCAAGGGGTTAAGTCTCAGCACTATGAAGCTATTAACGGCCACTGCAGCACGAGTTCAATCCCCGGCCAGGGAGCTACCCACATGGCGTAGCAGACCTCTCCAGTTCCCCCGCTGCTGCCCTCAGCAGTGGATTTCAGTAGATTTGCCTGTTCTGCTCCCTATTCTGTCTCTGATGAATCCTCTCACCCCCCAACACCTCTGAGCTACACCCCAGCTCTCGTATGCATAAACAGATAAATCTTTGGGAAAAAAAAAAAAAGACTAAGGTAAGAAAATCATCTCACCCCCCGGCCCATCCACCCAAAGTTCTCTGTTAATTCTCTTTAACTTCAAGTTAAGTGAATGGGGAAAAAAGACAAAGGAATTGAATATTGTTCAGATATTTGCTATAGTAAGCTACATGTAAAGATTATTTAGAGAAATTGAGATAGGAGTTATGTCAGTTTATGTTAAAAAACTTTCATTATCAACCAAATACGTATTTAACCAGTGTGATACTTTTCACAAGAATATTTGGAAGCAACTAACTGAAGGTCAGTTTGTTTAATATGAATAAGAGAAAATCTCTACTACACAGGTGCTTTTAAAAATATCAACACATTTTCATTAACTTTGAGATTTAAAACCTCAAAGACATATATACTGGATATATCCCTGGATCCTCAGCTAATGAAGACTGTATCAGAAAAACCTTTTCTTTCACAATAAATATGGCACATGGACTGAAATTCCTAATTCCAGGGTGGGGATAGATAAAATTTCCAGAGCAGGCATAAAAAGCAGCAGCTTCCAAACACACGTACCTCCTTTCTTCCCCAGCCGTGAGTCCAAGACCTTTTCAACAGTCTCACTGTTATCCTGCTGCTCATCGGCCCCGTCTCCAGCCATCTCGATGAGGTCGTCTGAGTCAGTCTCAAAGTCATCGTCCTCCTTGTAGCTGCACGAGGAAGAAAGTCAACACACAAGCAAACGCCTTCTCAGAACTGAAATCAAACGACGTAACAGCGCCAGAGTGAGGAGCTGCACCTGTCTGGCTCAGACACACCGTTTTACAGATCAAGTTCTTCTTTCCCTGCTGCAGGAAGGTTAACTCATATTTTGGAAATAAAAGAAGACTGTCTTCACAGCAATTTGTGTAAGCAAGAATTAGAAAACTGTAAGGAGGGCCTCCCTGGTGGCGCAGCGGTTGAGCGCTGCGCTGTGGAGCTGTCGGCAGCGGCGATGCAAGTTCGATGCCCAGCCGGGGAGAATCCCACATGGTGTGGCAGACCTCTCCTGCCTCGCCCGCTGCTCCCCTCAGCAGTGTATTTCTGCTCTGCCTGTTCTGCTCCCCACTCTGTCTCTGGTGAACCCTCTCGCCGTCCCACGCCTCTGGCCTGTACCCCAGCTTGTATGTATAAATAAATAAATCTTTAAAAAAAAAAAAAAAGAAAAGAAAACTGTAAGGATACTTTGTGGGGTTTTTTTTAATGAGGTCATTTTTATGTAAACAAAGGACTAATTGGAAGATACATAATGAAGGGAGAAAAATGCTGCCTTTTCAATAGCCAAAATGGAAGCAGTATTTCTAAGATTAAATGTTTCAACCCTGTATTTTACCTCCCAGTAACAAGAATATGAAATTTAAGTGTTCTCAAATTGTTAAGAATTTCAGTAAACCTACTCTCTGATACTAAAATATGAAAATGTAACCTTCCATCACGTTTTAACAACAAATGGTTTGGGAGTCACACAAGAGAAAAAACATCCCAGATGCAGTTCAGGTATAAGAAGAAAATGCAATAATCTAGCTTCCACCAGTCTTCTACAGCTTTGGAATTAGTCACTGGACAAGTCTAAGATGCATTTCACCTCCTCTAAGTAGACTAAAAGAAATCTATATATTCTCTAAAAGAAAATTAAGTGCCCTTTGATTCACAGAAAATAAAATATTAATATTTATATGTACCTCTTCTTTTATTTCAATTTCTATTATGCTTCTAATCTATCAGTAAGCTCGAGAAAATTATTATACTCAAATACCTTTATATAAGCTGAACCTTAGAAGAAGCTGCCTGATTCAAAAAGCAATTCAGAAACGAGAACGTAACTCAAACATCTTTCCCAGAGTGACTGATGACCTGAAGGAACATCACTAAGCCAGCTCCACAGCACCTGAGCGTGAAGCATGTCTCTTGATAGGAATGAAGGTTTGAAATGAGCTGTCACTATTCCCTCCAGATTCCTACTGGCCAACCACTCTTCATACAAGAACACTGATCAGGGCCTAGGGCCTCCCTGGTGGCCTAGGGGTCAAGTCTCAGTGCTATCACTCTGATGGCCCACCATGGTGGCCTGAGTTCAATCCGCAGCCAGGGAGCTGACCCACATATGGCACAGCGGACCTCTCCTGTCTTACCCGCTGCTCCCCTCAGCAGTGTACTTCAGTAGTTCTGCCTGCTCTGCTCCCCACTCTGTCTCTGGGGAATCCTCTCAAACCACCCACCCACCCCCGACCTTTGGCCTATACCCCAATTCTTCTATGCAAAAATAAATAAATTCTTTAAAAAAAAAAAAAAAAGAACACTGATCCGATTTTAGAATACAACCTGAAAAAATTACCACTGCCTATGAAACGTGTGCTCCTAGACTTACTAGAGATCATGTTCTAACCAACCACACTTGCCCTCAGACTAGTGAAAACCTTCTGGGACATAACCTACCTAACATTTTTAGCCGCCCTGCGACGAGTCTGCCTTTTGGGAGCCTCATCATCTTCGTCATCATCATCAGAAGTATCTTGCTTTTTCCTCTTTCCCCGCTGAGTCTTAGGTTGCTTTTTAACACGAGATTTGGGCACTGTTCTGAAAAAGGAAGTGAAAAAAAGGCAAAGTTTTTACTCCATCATTTGGTGTGTACTTCGACTCTGTATGACAGAATTTCCCAGAGCAAGGATATATATGTACGTGTACATACATACATGGGATTCACCAGGTGAATGTTAGAAATATGCATTTCTGGGTCCCATTCCTTAAGATTCTAACTCACTAAAAACCTGCATTTGCAACATGAAAATAAGTCTAATGCCAACAACTCTGAATTCTTTATAGGAGATACAGTGGGTTTTGAGGCAAAGGTTCTAATTATTCCTCTGGATCACCTGATACAAAATTATACAAGGGGTGTGTCACTGACGGTACCTCTTTGACAGGCAATGTGGAAATATCTAACAAATACAACAATTTTACTGCTGGGATTGATCTTATAGATACAGGCATAAAGTAATTCACTGTAATATTATTTGCAATAATAAAAGATTAGAAGTACTCTAAATGTTCATCAACAAGGAACTAATTTAATAAAAAGAATACTATGTAGTCATAAGAAGGAAAAGAAAAAGGGACTGTACTTGAAATGGAAAAATTCCCAATAAAAGAACAATGCAAAATAAGATGCAAGGAATGCTACCATCTCTATAAAGTGAATAAAGGCCAAGAGTTAACCATACAGGTTTCCTTATATGTGTACACAATACACTTGGAAGACTACCTGAGACCATACCCAGTCACAGAGCTGTGAAAAGGCTTAAGAGCCCATTGGCAACTCCCAGACACAGCCAGGACTGGGACCTAGGCGAGGGCTGTCATCAGGAACTCCCCAAACAGTGTATCAGGGACAAAAAGATGAAAGGAGAAAAAGGGAGATGCAAACTCAGCATCACACTGTCTCTCTCGTACCCACCATCACCAATACTATACAGGATATCAATAAAAGAGGGGTAAAATCTAAGAAGACAGAACTCAAGTGGCATTCTAGTACCGAAAGCTTAAACTCAGACAAAAGGAGACAGAACTCAGTTGATGGATTTCTCTGTCTATTTTTTTTTTGGGGGGGGGGGCGGCGGGCGGGGGGAGGTGGTACCGGGAGCAAGTTCACTGTCCTAAGCCAGGGATAGGCAAATGCTTTCTATAAATGGTGTCTCATTTGCAAAACAAAAGGAAAAATTGAGATCACTATGTTGGTATTGACATAACAAGTGATAACAAATTTTTATAAATTATTTGACAAAATTCTAAAGTCACTGAGTACAATTTTAGTGATACTTATCTACTAACAAAAAGAAAAGAATTTCTTCTGAAGGGATGATATTTCACTTATTGAGGTTCAAACTTACCATTCCCTATCATCCCAATATATATTGTAAGTATTCATCTATAACAGTTCTTAGCTCGCAGGCCACATAAAAATAAGTGATAAGTGGATTCTGGCCCAAAGGCAATAGTTTCCAAAGCGCATTCGAAGTAAAATACAAGGAAGTCCAATTCCCTGGGGCTTCTTGTTTCCTGCCTTCCTCTCCCTATCACCAATACTTTGTGTTGCTCTCTGTGTAATCAAAGACCATCAAAGTTACCTGCTATCTGTTTCTCTGCACAGTCACATCCTCTGCCTAACATGTTAGACTATATGAACAAGGTAATAGATAGTGAAGTATGCTTTCAAACAGTATTTCAAACTTAAGAATCAGTTCTCCAGGCCTCCATGGTGGCACAATGGGTTAAGCACAGCGCTATGAAGCTGTCCACAGTCACTGCAGCCCGGCCAGGGAGCTTTCCGTATGGTGCAGCAGACCTCTCCTGCCTCGCCCGCTGCTCCCCTCAGCAGTGTGCTTCAGTCGACCTGCCTGTTCTGCTCCCCACTCTGTCTCTGGTGAATCCTCTCACCACCCCACACCTCTGGTCCACACCCCAGCTCTTACATGCATAAAGAAATAAATCTCTGAAAAAAAAAAAAAAGAATCAGTTCTAACAAAAACCTGCACACTTGCCAAACACATGGGAGCTTTTGTTAAAAATGGAAGATAGACTGTTCCTAGTACCTAGTCTACCCTGGAGTAAGACAAGTTAAGATTCACTCTCAGAGCTACATACTCTGTAAACAGTCACAACCAATACAGATGGCCCAGTCACCTAATCACTTGCAAATGAAGTAGGCTGGCAAGAAGTGAAGCAGACATTCCGAACCCTGAATCACAACACACAGGATCCCAGCTGCGCAGTCTCCCCCATCTAGCACTGCATCTCCCTCCACACTTTGTCAAGCAAACATGTACCTTCTGGGGACAGGTCTTCTGGCTTTCACTCTTTTTTGCTCTGGCTCGCTCTCTGCACTGCTACCTTGTTCTTGTTCATCTTCTGAAGGTTCCCGTTTCCATTTCTCTCTGTGATCAAAAGCAATGTAAAATGATTTTTTTCTAAAAGAATTCTTCACAATTGTTTAGCTTAAAGAATCTGACAAAACGGATTCTGAACTGACTATCCAAAAAGCAGAACATGCATATTTTAAATATTACGCTGAAAGAGATTTATTCCAGCTCCTTTAAACTTCAGTTGTGTTCTTTCCCAAATTTATCTCTGGTAACAAAACTAAAGGAATATGGAAGCTAAGGATGCGTTTTTAAACTATCTGTTCTGTAAAATATCTCTCACGTTCTATTTTGATTTACCGCTATCAATGATAAGATACTGACAAAGGTTATGAAGTGGCTCTCAAATTTCAGCACAGATCAGAAGCACTTAAAGGGCCTGTTCAAACAGAAGTTAAAGATTCTGATCCAGAAGGTCTAAGATAAAGCCTAAAAATTCGAATTTTAACAAATTCACAGATGATGCAGATACTGGTTAGAGATTTGAGAACCACTATACTATTTTAACATCTTTTGAAAGTATTTGTGGAAACATTCTCTGAAATTATTTTTAAATGATAAACCTATCACCTACTAAATAATCTGTTTAACTAACAACATGATTTTTAACAAGTATTAGATACAGTAGGTATCCCTTGCTCCTTGAGATCTTAGAAGGCTTGAAAGAGCCATAACCAATGTGTGCTCCACTACCCCAGTTTTTGAAATTTACTTGAAGACCAAATAAGGAATCACAGGGACCTCGCTCATTTCTCCCTTGTAGCCAAGAGGGAAGGAACATGTAACAGCTACTGGGTATTTATTACCTAGGGGAAAAAACCTGAAAGGCAAGTGCCTGGAGAGCTCTAAAAATAAACAACTGCCACCGTGCCACTGGCTCCTGCACAGAAAATGAGGCCATGATAAGGACAACTGCTGCAGAGCGGCAAAGCCAAATCCACATTCTGCAAGGGAGAACAGGTCCACATAACAGAAGAAAAGCAGCTGATCTGCAGAATCCTTAGACGCTTCAAAAAATCCTACCCGGATTTATGGAAACTTAAGGGAAAAAAACTTCAAGTCTTCCAAGAAAAGGCAGAGGAGCACTTTTCTGTAGACTACCCAAATCCTCCTGGCACTGACTGTTTCACATCCATTTCACTAACAGCAGGATGTTCCCTGTGGGCAAGGTCACTTGTTCACCTTTGTAGCAGAGTTTAGCACAAAGGCAGGCAAATGAAGTTGTGCCTTTGTTAAATAAACAGCTGAAGATCTTACTATCAGGGAAGTAGGGTACTTTGGGAAACCAGCAGGTTAAGAGACTTAAGGCCTGTTTGATGGCCTGATAGTCTCATTGTAAAACAAAGGCCTCCTTCTATCTACCTACACTCTGGGCACTCGTGTCATTAGCTTCCTTAGAGCCCAGAACAATAATGTGTGCTAAAGAATGCAAGGATTAGAAGACCATCACCAAGAAAGAAGATCCATACTGGGAGGTTGGCACATGAGTATGTGGTCTTACATGGACCAAGTCCAGAACAGTTTACCCTATACAAGGGGATCATACAAACTAGGGATAAGGGCTTTCACAGGAAATGTGCTTGAAAATGAGCAAATAAGACCTAAGGGAGAGCAGATCCAGAGAGAAAGATCCACAGAAAAGTCTTGGTAGTAATTTAAAAAACACCACCAGGAACTGAGAATCCAAATCTAAGCAGTTCATGAGGTCTACTTCCACAAGTTTAGGAGACTAAAATGGTAGTGAAGAGAAGAAGAGTATTGAGAGCTAAAATTTTCCAGTTAAACTGCAGATTTATAAACTTAATGGACAAGCAGGATTTAGAATCTTCTGATAAGAAAATGTTTTTAAAAATCAGCAAAGCAACTAGCCCAAAGAGTTCTTCCTTACAAAGGAAACCAAAACCCACTGAAAACAAGTAGTCTGGCCACATGTCACACCCTCAGCCCTGCTCCCAACCACTCCCACAGAAGCTCAAAGATCAGGAGAAAGTGAATCCAGCTCACACACTGAGAGAGGATCTTAACACTGGAGGCTCAAAAGGCCTCACTGAGTTTTAAGTATGTGTATTTTAAAATTGGCTGGATTGTTTTAACTTTGATTTTCAAGAAAAGAGAAAAAAACTTAGGATCAATACTGCTAAGTCACTTGGTATAGAAGGAGTGAGATGACACTGGTGATCAGTTACAAAAAAGATTATTTCCCAATCCTGCAAATGAACAGGGCACTTCAACAAGAGAAACTACTGCCCACTTCTAGATTACTGACTTCTTATAAAACACAAATTTTATGAGGAAGACTCCCTGACTAAGTTGTACATTGCTAAATCTACAAGGAAGGAATTTAAAATATAAGATTTAGATTCTTCATTTGTTAAAGACTTAAATTTCCAGGACCAGCTCTAAAAGGACCTCAATGGAATTTCCCTAAGATTCCTGAAAAGGAAATCAATGGAATTTTTGCCAAAATTTTAGAAACTGGAGAGAAAAAGACCAAGATTTGGTCAATGAGGGCCCAAGACAATGTAAACAGACATGAAAAAGTCAAAATGCATGTTTACTGGGCATAGTTTTCTCCCCTTAGTGGGAAAAGGTGACTGGTGAGAAAAAACTCCTGTGAAACAAATCCAATCTAAACAACTGTAAAGAGGGGAATGAACAAAAGCCATTTAAAATAAAACAGGCCTAAGCCCCAGCCAACAGTCACTGAGGCTTGCTAGTTAAGTAACTGTCAGAGCAGCAGAAAGGAATTCCTCTCTCCTCCACTATTAAAGGGAGATTAGGGAAGACGACAGCAGCTGCTTTTAACTTCCCTGACTTTCAGAAGATTTTCCCAGCAATGATGCAAGTTCCAACGGAAAAAGTAAAATCTCGGGTGAACAAAGATCCCCCCCCACGGTGTCACAGTGTCCAACTCAAGACACTGGAGCAGAAGAAGTAACTGTGATCCCAAGAGAAAAACTTCAAGTGATTTTGGCTTAAAATACTTTTTAAAATTCCGGTTGGGAGAAATGGTTCTGGAACAATGATAGAAAGGCTGTCGGCACTACTAGAACCGCACCAAGTAAGCAGAAAGCCCGTACATCTCACAAACTTGGGTAACAATAATCGGTATTAGAGGAGAAAGGGGTAATGATCAAAACCTCAGGACTGGTTAAAGGAAACTCAAAACTTTGTTTGTATGACTTTAAGTCAGGGTTTACAATCACAAACACCCCATTTAAATAACTGTCAGAGGGGACCAGTTGAGAACTCTAAGTGGGGGAATAGAGAACTCAGAGCCCATCCAAAGGTCACCAAGACCACTTCCATGTGGGTGAGCAATGACAAATTTTTTCAAAAGAAGTTAGAAACCTAGATCCTAGTGCGCCACTTCGCCAATGGCAACGCTGCCAATCCACCAACACTGCCAATGCTCCCGGCACTGCAGGAGCTGCTGCAACACCATGTAGCGTTCAAGCTCTAAAATGCCAGTTCATACCCTCACTCTGGGTCCCTTGATCCTGAGGCCCCGTGTGAGGCTATGACCTTCCAAGCTATCAGTGTCGTGAAAGCAGAGAAAGACTGTGAGTCGTACTCTAAATTAAAGAAACTTAACACAACAGCCCATTTAGAATGGACCCAGTGGTGGAGGCGGAAAAATGTTATGCGACATTATTGGGTTGATGGACAATATTGAAATATGAATTAGACAAAACATTTCAGTAATGTTAAGTCAAAGTTTAACTGTACTGTGCTTATGAAAATGAATATCCTTATTCTTAAGAAATAAACACTTAAGAATTTAGAGATAAAGGGCCAAGTGTGTGACTCTTGTATTAAATGCTGAGAAAAAATAATTACGTGCGTGTACACTGCTAAAGCAAACAGGGCTAAACTAATGACCAGTGGTAAGTATGGCAAAAATACCCAGGCATTTGTACTATTTTTATACTTATAACTTTTCTTAAATTTGAAATCAATTACCCCCCTCAAAAAACAACTTTTTTAGTTCCTTTTTAAAATCCCTAAAAATCTGTGGCACGCTGCAGGGCTTCAAAAAAGCATTTCCAGTGCGAATATCTCAAATTTTTCACTCTGTTCGCAGTGAGTCATTCTCCACTGAGCTGCCTGTGCCCACACAGGGCCCCCTAGTGGCGTGCCTTGCAACTAGCCTTAGCCGCCAAGACCTCCTCTAGCTAATCCCACTCATTCAGCTGACCCAGGAGAAGAGCTCCCCACACAGCACAGTACTCACAGCTGCCCTGACAACAGGATGGGGGAAGTGAGGTGAGCCCTCTGCCCAAACAAACAAGCATGAGAGGAAGGGCCTAAGGGAGGGAAGTGACACAAGGAGATATACCCCAGCCTACAAGGAACTAAAGGGTGTACTCAGGGTAAAGAACGGTCCAGAAAGGCCTCCGCGTTGCCAAGTTCAGAGAGCTCTTGAGAGAGACAGGAGAGGGAAATCATGTAGGAGCCAGTCAGGAACTTACGTCTGATTATGTTACACAATGGCTGCACACCCAGATGTGCACCAAAAGGAAGCTGAGGTGTTCAAACAGAGTACCATTTAGACCCAGTTAAGAGAACAGCAGAATTTAGCCAGATGGTAGAGGAAAGAGCATGGACTCCCCAAAGGCCCTCAAGAGGCCACAAGAACAGTGGGCTAAGAAGAGTCTCCCAGCAGGCTGAGGGACTGGAGTAGAATAATCGCCTTCTAAGATGCCAAGAAGTGCAGGCTTGCTTACCTCCACTGTCTCTCCAGCTCTAACTAAACACTTGCCTGTGCTCTCAGCAGGACAACAGCAGATACTCAATTTTCCTACCAGAGCTTCAAATAACACTGCTAGGTCAGACTAAATATTACTCTATTTTGGAAATGAGGAAATGGGTTTGAAAAACTCAAATTATTTTGCCTCATTAGATTACTAACATTTTAGAACATAGATTATGTAACTAGAGTTCTTAATCGGAGCCATGGACAACTGTTTACCATGAGAATCCCCCGATTTTATGTGTAAAATTTTCAATAAATATCTACATTTCTGAAGAGACGAGCTTCAGAGCTCAGACATCAAAAGGATACACACACACACCCCCCAAGAAAAGATTTTTAATAATTCTGGGGGGGTGGGGAACAAGTATTTTTTTTGCCATAAGTGGAATTTTTTTTAAAATGAACATAAAATCTACATTGTAAGTGTCAAGCCTAAGAATTAAAATTTTCTGGCCTATGAACTATAATATTAAAACTATATGGAATCAACAATGAGAAATTTCATACTAAAATGGCATACAACCAATATAATTTTGCCATGCCGGCACAAATGACAAAATGGAAAATCTGAATTTTTTCCTTTAGCTACAACAGAATGCCAAATGCCTACATATGGGTTATTTGTGTGCATTTAAAAAAAAAAACACTGGGCTAGGGCTGGCCCACGGGAAGAAGCTGGAGTCTGTCCCAAGAATTAGCCCAGGCACATGTGGAGCACCTCCACCAGTGCAAGTAGGCATCTCGGATGCCAGTGTTGCCCAGGTGAATAGTACCCCAAAGAAATAAGCTGTAGACACTAGGTCTGGACTGGACAAAAGACACAATGAAGGCAGTCCCAGAAATGCAGACATGTTCCAAACTACTAGTTGATATCATTTCCCCCATGAAAGACTTACTGTTTTTTCAGCTGCCTCTGGCCTCTTCTTTTGGGGCTCCCACTCTCAGACCCGCTACTGGCCTTCAGTGTGTGAGGGGGAGAAATGATTACAGACTTTAATTCACAGTTCTTAGGGGCAACACTGCCTCCTGGTTCAACAACCTAGTCAATACAGCATTATTCAGTACGAGGTTCTAGACAAAAAGAAACCTAAGCACCTACTTGGTGGTGCTCATTCTTCTACTTTGAAATAAATGAGTGCCCACAAGCTCAGCAGAACTATTTCTCTCAGCATGACTTCTGTAGAGCACGGACCAGATAAACTTTGTTACGACGGAAACTGTCTGTGTCTGAAAAGTCCGTATAGTGGCCATCACCCCTGTGAATACTGAGCATCTGAGCCATGCTGGTATCACGAAGGAAGAGAAGTTCTCAGTTTACTTACTTTCAATTAATAAAAGTTTTAAAAGCCACATGTCTGGTGGCAGCCACAATGGATACTGCACATCTACAAAATCAAATAAAAATGCCGCAGCATGTATCCGGTGTGCCACTGAAGGTGGTGACCGTCTACCCACGTCCTCTGAGGCTCCCTGAAGAGCAGGTTCAACCACGAGCCAACATGCTGTACATCAGCAGTAGGCCAAAGAAAGTTTATAATCAGACAAGTGAACAGCTCTTTTCCTCCCCCAAATAAGCAAAATGGCAAACTACTCCTCTTGCTGATACCCCACAGAGAATGTCTTAGTTTATATACAAAAGAAGAAAAGATTTGCACAACTATTTGACTGCCTATTACTATCATGGCTTGGTAACAGTCCTAGACACTATGGAAAAACAAAGCTTAGGCAAATGAGCTCAGAGGCCACTCAAAACACCACAAATGCAATATAGATATTACGGACAATTTAATTCTTAAAGCACATATACCCACCCCTAACTCACTAGCCTTTGACTATCAATGTTTAACTTTCATTAGAAGGATGTTCTATAGCTAAGACCAGCACAGTTCTCCTAAGAACGCAGAAAGGTCACATCTCACTGAGAGACAAAAGAGCATCTCTTCAGAATGCAGCCTATAAACCTAATAAAGAAGTAAGAATCCACAAAATATCACACAAACCAAGAAAGGTAAGAGAAGTCTGGAGAACCCAGTATGTGATACTAATTATAAAAATTACCAGTCTATTCAATCTCTTCCAATTAGATCAGAGAAAAATAATGTGTGAAACATGTATACTGCACACTAACAGTGAGGTAGGAAACCAAATTAAAGAAATCAGATAAAATAAAATAAAAATACATCACTTAAATTAAAGCTCTCCTTCCTTTCTCAAAAAATTATTAACATTTGTTTACCAAAGTTACTGTAACAAAATGTAAAGCTCTTGGTATAATCAATTTCATTATTAAAAACTTAAACAACAACAACAACAAAAAAAAAAAAACCTTAAAAAGAGAAACAAAAACTTGAGGTCTGTTCTGTGCAACACTCTAACAGTACCTATACACACTACCAAGTACTCTGTCTGGTAGGGTTCTTTCTTTAAAGCCACATGCAGGACTGGGCGAGAAAGCTCACATCAGTGTCTGAAGTCCAGTCTTTTTAGTGGTGATACATACCAGAGTCAGAAAGGGTGAGGTAAGATAAGGAGTTTGATCGTAGCCCCTTAAAACATTTTTTTTCCTTACCTCCTCCTTAATATTAAATCGTGATGGTTCTTGTCTGCTTCGGTTTGACCGCCTAACCCCATAAACATCAGGATATTCTTCCCACATCTGTAAAATTAATAGACCATGTATGAATCCTTTTTCTCAACCCCCACTGACTATTTTTATTACTGGAACAAGTGTTCGAGCTTAACAGAACTAAAGTAACATTGAGTGGGTTGTTCGGTTTTGTTTGTCAGATAATGAAGTACCATCTTTATTTAAAAAAAAAAATTATCCCAAAACACAAAATTTAACAATGTTTCTTCATTACTAAACAGTTATTAAACAATATGACATGACACTTATCTTTAAAATTAAAATTTAAAGTTGAATATAGGCAAGGTAAGAGAACAATGTTGGGGAAAAGTCTCTAATACCTTCAGTTTTGGTTTTGATCGCACACGGACCCACCCAAGACACTCAGAAAGCAAGCAGGGCTCCACCAAGTCTTGTGCAGTAAGAATCTCTTCAGTGCTCCTCTGGATGTGTACAGCAGGTGTTTCTGACGTGGCCCTCGGTGAGGACCACAGCTGCCCTTTCCCCGGCACACCCATCTATGCTCCAGCAGTATTTAGCCCTTCCCTTTCAATATCTGATTTTTAGAAACACTCCTCACCAGCGATTAAAAAAATAAAATCTAAAGGAGGGATGAGATGAAATTTTTTTCCACAATAATGAGTAACATAAAAACTCACACCAACCAATATAGAGAAAAATTGCCAGAGGTCCCTCTTCCCTCAGCCCCTAGTGATTATATTGACTTCCAGCCTCACTCTCCTTCCCAAAGAGAGCTAAGTATAACATCTGCTCTTTTCATGAAATCCATCACATACATGCAAAAATGAACTAGAACAGACTGTGGAACACTCAAGTGAAGATGTTTAACAGGAGTTAAACATGTAGAAGAGACGCTTGGCAGCCAAGATTAGAAATGCAGGTTTGCATTAAAACACAGGTTGACAGCTAATGTCATGAAAATATTTAGAAAGTGAGGCAAGAGAAGCCACAGGCTGAGACTAGTGAAATGTATGGGAAGTAGACCCCCCAAAAGACAAAACTAATGAAAGACAACCCTGAGAAGTACAAACCACTAAGCCAAAAGAGTGCCTTTTAAAAAGGTATTATCAACAGTGCCTTTGAAAAAAAAAAAAAAGCCAGTTAAACTGAAGAAAAACAAGGCCTCAAAAGAAAACAAGCAAGATGTCCCAGGAACAGGCATTTTAGAACTGGAAGCCAAAGCAATCATGTCATTCTGTTCCTCAGTTTTAAAAGGTAGAAAACCCATAATGGCCTCAGTTTCATCTGAGTTGGAAGACAAAAAGCCCGGCCAGAGAGGTTAGAGTGACCGAGTGGTAGGAGATGAAGACAAAGAGGCGAGGAACGCAGAGCGTGCTGAGCACATCTGGTGAAGGAAGGAAGGAGACAGCGCTTCCTTCCAGTCCCATCTGCCACCCCCACCTCCACCTATCTGGATCTCTGCTCAAGTGATGAAATTACTTCACTCAACACAAGCATTCATGGAGCTTGTATTAACTGGTTTTATGTCACTACAGCAATTAGTTTTATTGTTTTAAAATATCAGACAGGCATTTAGGTCAAGGATTGAGCCCTCATGACAGTCCCATCCTGGTACTTACATCCTAAAGTCACCTTGTGTTCTTTTGAGAGCTAATGATATCGAACTCCCCGCTGAAAAAGCTACCATGTAAAAGGGACATGTATACAGAAAATAAAAAACTTTCCTTAGAAGTTCCCACTTTAGAATAATCGTGAAAACCACAATCCATCATTCTAATCGGCAAGTAGGTCCATCTACAAGTTAATTAACTTTTAGGTAAGGAAAAAGAGGGAGGCAGCACAAGGGACTATGTGGCAGACTGTGGGTGAGTCTGGCGGAGCATGTGCTGCAGCGCAGTAACTGATGGGGTACCCTAATATTACTGCAACTAAAAATTATTAACAAAAAAGGTTTACAAATTAACTTTTTGGAGCTACTCACCTTTATATTTTTGTATGTCTGCCCAAAGCTCTATTTTTATCATAAAATTCAATCTTAGTAATGTTTCTCCCCTTAGTTCCCCCCTGTCTTTTCAAATAAACTTAAAGCTACAAGGTCTTAGGGTGAACATTTGTGAATCCCAGTCAACATCAGGTCAGTAGTTCTGAAGATGCTCTGCCAGGCATGGTTGCTATGGTTTCCTTCCACCCCTACAAGTGGAAAACTCTGCACTGTAAAAAAGAAAACTATACCCAGACTTATTTTTGTCTGTTATACTTCATTCAAAAATGTGTTGTGGGCTTCTGGAAGGAACACCTGGTCCAGATGCACAGAGGGAACCTCTGAGGTGACTCTGAGCACAGCTGGGCTAGGCAGCCAGCCAGGTACCTGGGGGTAGTTTCTGAGTGTAAAGGCTTCATAGAGCAAGATGAGCGGGTGCATTTCTGCACGCAGGAGCTTAGGGAAGAAGGCATCACTTGGATGGTTTCCTGTGAAGGGTCCACCACGCACAGAATGGGTAACCGGGAACACGACCTAGGGGTCTGAAGGTCAAGGCTCTGGTGATGAGTCAGCTGGCAAAGCCAACTTTACCTCCCCGTCACTAAGAAAACCACCCCACCCTCCAGCCTCCCGCTGGCTCCTGAGGGGCACTTCCAGGAAACAATGACTGCACTAGGACAGAAGAACTGACAGGGCATAGCTAATCCCAAGTCTGCCTTAAGAGTTAAATGAACTTCTGTGTTTTGTTTTTTTCTAATTTCAGGTTTGTTGAAGGTAACTTGCAGCCAGTTTAAAATCATTTGTACTACTATAAAAATTAGTATGTAGGTGTAGATTTGCATATTAGAAAAATACAAACTGATTTAGCATTTTGTTTTTAAATTCCTAAAAGCAATATTCTTTGGTATCAATTATAATTCTCTCAAAACGGAGTTTTAAAAGATCAGCTGCATTCTTATGATTTCTTACACCAAGTCATTAATTTTTCACCAAAATTAATGTGCATTCCAAAGTTTAAGCAACAGTGAAAAAGGCTAAGCAAATCAATTTTTACCTTTTTGCATTTTTTGCCAGAAAAGTCTTTGCTGTTAAGTAAAGAGCACCGACATGACCTAGGGCAGATGTTTTTTCTGTGAGGAGTATTTCTTTCACTATCATCTGTCAATGACTCTAATATTATTCAGTATTCAGTATTTTTCAGGATTGCATAAAAAGTAATTTTAACCACCTTTTTTAGATGTTAAAAACCCAAATTATAAAAATGTGTCTTTCTGTACAACACTCTCATGCTTTGTATGGAGGCCGTGTCTACCACATCAATAGAACAGAAAGCAATCCATATTTATACCCACAGACAGTGCATTATTAGAAAAGGTGACTAGTTTCATCATCAAGGTACACCAATGAGTTCTGCATGGAAAATAAAGATCTGCTAGCGAGGCCAGCTGGCAGCGCGTTTGTACTGTACGGAAATAATACCTTCTTCACATCAGCTATCCGTTCCTTCTTAGAGGCTGGCTTCTCTTTGGCTTCTGGAAGAACTGGCTGGGATTTGGAACCTGCTGATTCACTCTCAGATTCAGACTGACTCTCCGAAGATTCAGAACTGCTATTCGACTCGCTGCCATGTCCGCTTCCTGGATCGCTGCCCTGCTCACTTTCCGACTGGCTGCCGGAGTCTGAACCCGAAGCTTCTTCAGATGCTGAATGACTTAATTCAAAAATTTTTTTAAAAGATTTTAAAAGAGATTTAAAAACTTTCAAATAAATCTGTTACAACAAAAAACCCTTTTGGTAAAATGACAACAACATATAGTAATTTTAGCAACACAAGATCAACATTTTTAAACCCACTTTCATATTCTTATATTGAATAATACCATTACCATCATCCTCAACATCCTCAGTTTCTACCATTTCCTGGGCATATGATGCCAGATACCAGTGAATTTGTACAGAGTGATTCTTTTACAAAAACTCAGAAAGAGAACATTATTGTCCCATTCAGATGAGGAAAACTAAACCTCAGAACACATAACTCTCCTAACATGCCACAGGATTTGCAACCAGATCAATCTGATTCGTCTGAATCCACCAAATCTTATTTTTATTTGTCCAGTTATCTTGCCCTCACCAAGACAAAAAAGAAAGCGCACACACACACAGAAAACAAAACGAGGCACAGTTAACCAAAGACTAAGGATGCAAACTGGGTGCAATCATCCAATCAGCAATAGATGAGCCATATAAAAACGTTAACCCCAAACCAGAGCCCTGGTCTTGGAATCTCCATCAGAGAGTCCCACCAGATAGAAAAAAAAAAAAACCCTCTTCATTCCAAACAGCCCTCGGGGAAGAGCGAGCTCAAGTGGGTAGGTGAGGAAACCACAAAAGAGATGAGCCAGAAGGTGGGGGAAGGCAGTCTGTCAGCCTTGGCTGCGGAGAAGTCAGTGGACCTTCTTCCTGCTCTATAGTGAAAAAGCAACTGAGGGGCTTACTGGAATGAAGGAATGAAGAAACTTTAGAGACCCACAGTCAACAGAAAAGCAGGGGAAAAGCTCCCAACTGTTGATGGAAAACAAGCTTGTCACTTAGCAGGCACGCAAGGAGCAGCCCAGGATCTAAGTAACATGATCTTCACACAAAGGTGCTTAAGTTTCCCAACCAGAAGGCCACAGGGTAAAGAAAGGAGGCCCCCATTTTAACACCACTTCACCTCCCAAACTAGAAATGAGGTCAGAGCCCCTTCACAAACAGGCCTAAAGGATGAATAAGCAGTACACTGGAAACTCCAGGATGGGTCCTTTTCATTAAGACGAAGAAACAGTGAGAATAAATGGGGGCAAAGGATGTCTCCACCTGCAGAGGGGAGAAGGGAAAACCCATTTACTGACTGTATGATGACTTCAGAGGCGCCCCGAGTTAGAGTAAGTACTTACATGCATTCTTTTGTGTATTCCCCAAAACAAACCTACTAGACATGATCATGTGAGTGTGAAAGGTGAAAAAAATTGAGATGTTTTAAGTAACTTGGTCAATGACAAAACCAGAAAGTGGGGGGCTGGGGTGGAGGGCTGGGATTCCACCCCAAATCTGGGCCTAAAGTCCATATTCTTGTTTTGTCACAGGAGAGCTCAAACCTTGACACAGAAAACAAACCTTATCTGGGTCGCCACCAGCCCCCCAGCCTGGAGCCAAGCTGCCAGCTCACCAGGGCGTCATCGGCCACGTCTTCTCCTCTCTGACCAAGCAGCAGGCGGTCACCAGGCCAGAGAAAGCAAGGAGGGCCGCTTGCACAGTGAGAAGGGCAGCCTGGCTCCCAAGGGCTGGGTCAGCTCAGGCCTGGCCATTGTCTGTGACACCATCTGTAGCATCAGAAGAGCATCAAATGACAGCTACGAAATCAGGACTCCAGAGATGCAAAAGCGTCACCCAAAAGTTAAAGAAATGGCCTATCTCACCTCCACACCGATGCCCCTCCAGCACATGCCAGTGAAGAGTCAGAACTTTTTGTGGATAGCTGGGATTTATTGGCTTTACCTGCACCGTTTGTTCATAGAAAGGTACAGCCAGCAGCCACAGAATTTCCTTGAAAGTGAGGGGCCAGAAAGGGCAGGTCTACTTGGTAGGGTGGAGGTGCAGTATTTACACATTGACACAGCAAAAGCCACTGAGTGCTTGCTTAGGCATGAGTAGGGTGCTGAGGCCACCCACCTCCTCCCAGTTACCCCAGGGCACAGCCTACCCTATGAAACCTTACTTCCCAGCACCCACTGCCCAGTGCTCTGGCCACAGAGCACCACTTGCTTGCCCAGTATGAAGGCCCAGTATTGCTCACCTCCAACCTCTGCTTATACCTCAAGCTCAAATCCTCTCTAATTCGTCACCCTCTCACCCTCTCTAAAGTTTCACCCACCATGCCCCACTGGTTCTCCTCACCCTTAGCAGTAACACACATCCTGGCCTAGAAGGCTAACTCCAAAGCCCCAGCTGTAAACAACTACACCACTCTGGCCCCCCATTTCTCCCATCCTATACAAGCAGACCCCTCCCCAGTAGACAGGAGAGCTACACACACCCTAGAAAAGGAAATGGAAAGGGGGGTCTACTGACTTCTGGAGAACACACTACCTTTCCAAAAACTTTTTGAAATGAATGATTGAATTTTTTAACTCCAGTCAATAATTCTTAACTCCACAGAAGAGACTATAGTTGGAACCATATTTTGGGAATCACCAGCAATTAAAATTGTCACAGGACCATAAGAAATAGAAAATATTCCAACAAGAGAATATATCTTCAACTACCTACTTAAAAGAACCGGAAAGCCACAAAAATCTGCCTTTGACTCCTGCAGAAAACTACAGTCGGATTAGCTAGAAATCCTTTTGATGTTCACACTGAAAGCAGTCACTACTGAAATGATGGAAACGTCCCAAGTCCAGCACCCATGTCAGGGATCAGAGTATGAGCAGATTCGTGAGCACCGTGCTCCCTTTCAACGCTCCCAAGATACAAATATACAACATTCAACCTGCCCCCATTAAGTGTACATTATTTTTAAATTGCTCTCTTAACCAGTAAGTATCCTTGCTATACTTCCATATTTCTGAGACTATTTAGATTTCCAAACCATTCACTACAATCAGCAAAACCATATACATCCCTGTATTCATCTTCGTGTGCAGCTCTAGACGTTTCCATTTATGCAGGAGAGGACCCCTTAGAAATTCAACAACGCACACAGCCTGTCAGGCATAAAACAGTCGTATTTCAACCAGCATACATCCATGTGCAAAAACGCAGTTAATCAAGTTGTTAACAGTGGCTTATTCTGTTGGATGGGTTATTTGAAGTATACTAGACAAACTACTTATGTAATATCCACTCCCCCCAAAAAATTTCAGTAACTGAAAATTAAAACCCAAGACAAAATAAACACCAAATTCAGTCTCCCTCTGTGGGATGAGGGAGACAGACATGATCAGAAACTGATACTGGTGCTGTATTTATGGCTGAAGCTGAGTGATGTGTCCAAAGTTGTTCATTACATAAGCATTACATCTTTTTAATATGTCAAATGGTTCATAATAAATGATGAGTCAAACCCAAGGCAAGGAATATAAAGCAAGTTGGCAAGCTTACAGAAAGCAAACTAATCACTTGAATGACAATAAGACTACGTGTTTTTAAATTATTTATGGACCGAGCAAGTCAAATGTAATGGACTTAAAATAATATTTTGGGGGTGGGGAAGTTTTGTTGTTTTTTTAGAGCCTTGATAAAGGCTTATCCTGATAAAGACAAAGGTTAAAGTGAAAAGGGAGTATTTTTTAAAAGAAACTATAAATACCTCCACAATTAAGGCACTCAATGACAGTCCATTACTGAAAAGGACACAATATTTCCTGACATATCACGTGTAGTTGCTATTAATACCTAATTATGATACAAATATTACCAATACTAGATTACAACTCATTTTTAGAAGATGTTAAAAGCACCCCCAAAATGATAAAAGGGCAAATCAAGTTACTGGGTGAGGAGTCCTTTAGTCTTCACCCAAACAAGAAAGTAATAAAACTAGATGATTTCCATTGGCATAATAGTTACAAGGCAATTTAAAATAGGATGTTCAGGAATATTATTCCACCCCACCAACATAATCTACATGAACAAATTTATTTTTGAAAATTACTTAAAATATAAGCTGCAAACAAGTTTTATAATTTTTGATTGAACAATTACTATAAAGAAATATATTGCAAAAATAAAAGGAACACAAGCCAAAAAACTGATTCCAGTAGAAAATAAAAGTTTATGGAAGTTTAGCACAGCTTTCCATTTATGGATAACAATGATTTGGTGTTTCTTTAAAGTTCTTTTTGAAGCAGGCACAGATGGAGTGATTAAATTATTTCCTACAACTGGACTCTGAAAGCAGCATTAATAGTTATCGCTCCACTCCTAACCACCATTCTTCAAATGGCCACCAGAGGGCAGCACACCAACACTTCGCTTAAAGTTCTCTGCCCAAGGGCTGCCATTTCAGCATTTGGGTGGTGGTTACTCTAAGTTTACAAAATGGCCGAACTGCCTGGCAGAGCTTGGGCTTTTTCTGCTGGTGAAAGCGAAATCTAGTAAACAACACAGTGTACACTGGAATTTCATAAAGCTTATTTCCAGACTAAGCTTTTACCAATAATACGATAGTTAATACCTGTGGTGTCCCTATGGGTCAGGCACATACAAAAAGTTCTCCTCTAATCCTGACAATAAATTATCCTTACTGTACAGAAGAGGCTTAGTCCAAGTGTGTGCATGCGCACTGTCACCTCCAACCCCACAGCCTGAATTAGGGAATCTACACTGAGTCAAATCGCTTCCCTACAATCACACATTCTTAAGCAGATTATCAAACACCCAAGGTTGAGAAAGAACAATTCCTTCTTAATTGAGTCTGTCTTATGAGGATGGAAAAGTAAAGGCTGTCAGTCACAAGTTTCTTACTATTAACAAATGTAGCTGCATCTTTAAGAACTTCATCTATGGTCCAACGCATGAGTCCGATGAGTCCCATGAATACGGAAGGTTAAATGACAAGTAACGGAGTGGGGTAAGAAATTTCAATGTATACCCAATAAAGGAGTTACACAAACAACACATGGAGTATTACATATCAGAGAAAAATCCAACAGAATATTAGGCAAAGGAAATAACATGCAATTACAGAAAAGGAACTTAAGTGATCAATTTGCAGAAAGGTAATTTAAACCTCACTGGTAATTTGGGATATTACAATAATTGGGATATTACAACAATTACGATAAATTGGGATATTACAACAGATTATTTAATGCTCATCTGCTCTGCAGAAGTTAAAAGATCTGACAACATTAAATGCTGGTAAGAAAGTAGGGGAAATAGTACTCACATGCCACTGTGGAAAAAATAACAAGTGGAGGATTTGGAAAGCAACTTGGCATTTCCAGTAAACCTGACACTATGCATATGAATCATGCAATTCAGTCTGTAGGTAGACAACCCAGACAAGTAATCAAAATAGCACAAGAGGTGGGAAGTATAAAAATGTTCAGCACTCCACTCACAAGATCAAAGAAAGGGAATAATGTAAACGTTCATCTATACTTATTTCTGTAAAAGTGCAATGCTCCCCCCATGAAATTAACTACAATGGTTAAGACTAGGGATGAATCAGATCTTTAAAAATCAACATGTCGATTTCAGAACTACTGAATTTTTAAAAGATAAAAGGCGCACATGAGCCATGCACAATTTTAAAATACAAACATTTGTATATGCACAGTTCATAGAAGTGACTAGGGCTATGGGATTTTAACCACATCTAATTCAATATTAAATTTTAATATATTGTAAAAAAAAATTTAAAGTTTAAAATTAAGCTTTAATTGTAGTCCTTGAACTACTGAGTTTTTCCCTTACCATCTCAAAAATGAGCTCTAACACTGCAGAACCTATCAATATTCAGTAGACCTTGCTAGAATTCAGCAGTTCTTATGGAAGTTACTCTAACACTAGTAACAAACACAACGGATTCTCTTTTCAGATAAAAAGCACATCTGGGCCTTCCTGGTGGCACAAGGGGTTAAGTCACAGCCCTATGAAGCTAGAGGCAGCCACTGCAGCACTAATTCACCCAGTCAGAGAGCTTCCCACATGGTGCAGCAGACCTCTCCTGTCTCCTTGCTGCTCCCCCCAGCAATGGATTTCAAAAGATCTGCCCGTTTTGCTCCCCATTCTGTCTCTGGTGAATCCTCTCACCCTCCCACACCTCTGGTCTACACCCCAGCTCTTGCATGCATAAATAAACAAATCTTTTAAAAAATTTAAAAATTAAAATTTTTTTTAAATCTTAAAAAAAAATAAAAATAAAAAGCACATCTGGCGGGGTGGGGAGGAGGGGATAAGTCATACTAAAATGCTGCTCAGGGCCTCCCTGGTGGCCCAGAGGTTAAGTCTCAGCACATCACCTCTACAGCCTGAGTTCGATCACGTGGGCAGCAGACCTCTCCTGTCTCGCCCTCTGCTCCCCTTGGCAGTGTATGTCAGTGGATCCACCTGCCTGTTCTGCTCCCGCTCTCTCTGTGAGTCCTCTCACACACACCCCATGCACCTCTGGCTTACACCCCAGTTCTTCTACACGTAAATAAATAAATAAATCTTAAATTAAAATGCTGCTCAGTTTCAAGAGATCAACACAGTAAGTCTTAAGAGCTACTGTACCCTTAATTCCATATGAAAAGATAAACAATCTCAGAGGCTCCTGCCCAAGAAGCTACAGCTGAAAGTAGAGAAAGAGAAATCCAAGCTCCTGTCCCATTAGGAGCATCTCCCAAACCTGCCCCAGGACAAGAACAAGTGAGGCAATTATTCAGCCTCTGGTACCAGGGCACCATCCTGGAACCAGCGAATCCCAACTTCCAGGCAGGAAATCCAGGAGCATGTTTAGCAAGAACCAAGGGTTAGAAAGGGACTGTCACAAGAGCTCCATCAGAAGATCTGAAACACATGGAGACAGGCAAGCTAAAACACATGGCGAGCTTTCACAACTCTCACTCCTTCCCTGTGGTTCAGACTCAACAGTGGTATTTTTGGAAGCTCTCCTAGGTCTGATACTGGAACAAAAAATAGAACTCAAGTAACTCATAAACCATGAAGGAAAGGGAATGAAGGAGAGGAAACCAAAAGCACACAAATCTCAAGGGTTCTAAAAGAAATCAACCAGACTTTAGAGCACAATGCTCCGTCAAATATCTGATGCCATGGTGAAGACCGGTTACTAAAACCAAGCCACCCCCACTAGACATTGGTTGTAAATATCAGTGCAGTTACATTTACTGCAAATAGCACTGCACACCTCAGTATTCATGATTCACTCCTCTAATGCCTGAGAGGGAAAATGACACAGAGGGTAAACCAGGGCAATAATCACTCAGTGAGTGACAAGACTAGGGCTAAGACTCACACAAGCAATTCTCGTCCAGAGAGAACCCTTACGCTCCCTTCAAAAGGAGAGTTTTCGCAGGAAAAAAAAAATTCCAGGAGGATTAACCACAAAACATACCCAATTAACTACAGGGGACTTGCCTCCTAAAATCATTTTAACAAGCCTCTCCTAACTGGCCTAAACAGCCTCTTGCGGGGGCCGGACACCAACCGTAGTGAAGCATTAGAAAGAAAACAGTACTAATGATGGAGGAGATATAACTTAAAAATAAGGACCCACACAAGGAGCTGGGGGTAGACAGAATGAACATAACCATGAGCACAATCCCCAGGTGCCAGCTCCTAAGTTACAAAGCACAGGGAGGAGCTGGACGGCAGTCTAGGGCCAAAGACACGGAGATTGAGCCCAGTGC
>PVIJ01007287.1:0-83915 GCA_004024925.1 Scalopus aquaticus | reverse complement strand
AGAAAAGAAGCACCAGCAGCCGCCCTCCGAAGAGGAAGAGAAGCCAAAGGACTCTGAAGAGACTGGGCCTCCATTCCTGTCTCTGACGTCGCCTGAAAGGAGCCCCTGAGGCCCTGGGCCTGGTGTCTCAGAGGCCTGTTTGTTGGTCTAACCCAGCACCTCCCAAGGAGCTGCCGTCCCCGATGCGTTCTGGGTGAGGGGGGCCGCCACCTGAGGGTGCAGTAAGCTCTCTGTTTCCCCCCGTTTATACAATAAACCCCATGTTTGCTGTTGTTGTTCCTGTAGCCTGAACTCTCCTGCAACTGTGCGCGCGGGTGAGAAACCACAGGCAGTGCCCTGTCCTCTCATCAGGCACTGTCCTTTGTTGTATTTGGCCTTTTGGGGCTTTTTAGTGGCTCTTGCCACAGAGCCTGGGCATTTAAGGCCCCTTCTGCCTGATTTCAGTTGGCGACCACGAAGGGACTAGACACACCTTCTGCCCAACTTCATTATGATGACTAGTTGTATGTGTCAACTCTGAGCCACCAGGGCCCTAGATATTTGGTTAAACATCATTCTGGAATGTGTCTGAGGGGCTGTTTCTGGATGAGATGAATGTTTGTGTCGGCAGACTGAGCTGTCCTTCTCAATGTGGGTGGGCCATGTCTAATCTGGTGAAGGCTTGAGCAAGACACGGACCACTTTCTCTGCCCAACAGTCTTCAGACTAGGACATTGGTCTCCTGCCTTTGGACTTGGACTCACACTAGCTTTCCAGGTTCTCTAACCTTTGGATTGCAGATCGTGGGAATTTGTATGGTCTATGATTATGTGAACCAATTCCTTAAGGCAGGGAAATAAGTAAGGAAGTAAATATCTGCTATTGGTTCTATGTCTCTGGAGAACTCTGAACGATGTTTCTTGTCACACTTTTCCCAGTCCCAGTATTCAGTGAACAAAAGAAAAAAGAGGATCCTGATGAATTTATGGTGCTGAAACTGAGCATCGTGACCCCAGATTTTACTCACAGTGGGACTCTCTCACACAGCCTGAGTGGGGACTTCACTGCTGTTTCTCGATGGTTAAAATGCTGGCGGCCCCCAAGATGGCACCTTCTCAACGGCTAATCTTCAGTGTAGGTGAAGTCTTGAGCAAGACACAGTTCACTTTCTCTGCCTGACCGTCTTCAGACTGGGACATTGGTCTTCTCCTGCCTCTAATTTTTCTTGGTTTGTATGATGTGAAAGCTCGCATAGAGGGAGTACCCTGGCTAGAGAAAGTAAAGGTATAAAGCACATGACTCAAAAATATTTTTTCTACCTGAGGCAACATTGCTTTACAAAGCTGTGGTTCAGAGGACTAGGCTCACACCTTTTCCCAGTATGTTACTACACTACCACCCGCCACCAAGGCACAGAGGTAACTTTAAAACAACTTTAAATTCTTCACCACCTGGGTCTGATTGTCTAGTTTGCCAATTATTTGAACTCCTAATATTTCAAGCTGCTCACCTGCCTGCAGGTTATTTTAGTGCTAATTAGCAACTCAATTTGAAGAGGGTCGTGGGGCCCTCTTCAAAAAGCAGAAGCAGTTGATGCTACCATTTTCCTTCTTTCTGGCTGGATGGGGCAAGACAGAGGCTTGGAGATTATCCCAGGCCTTTGTGGTGCCTTCTGCTTGGGACAAAAGCCTGGAACAATCCCCACTTCAAAAACTCAGATCCCTTTCTCTGCAGTCACGATTTAGGTGGATGCATGTCGGCAAGTTTGTTAAAATAGCAAGTATATATGTAACAAGGGCTAGAGAAGAAGTTTTGCGAGCCTTCAAAGGAAGGCTCCATTTAAAAAATATGACTCAGATGCTCACATGCTTGCTTAAAATTGCTGAAATATTTGCACACGGACATTTAAAGAAACTTTAGTAAGGACTAGATTGACACAGAAGGGTGCAGTGTGACGTCACCAACACGAGGAGTTAGGATGGAGAGTCTTCTTGTTTCTTGTGTGATCTTGGGCATATCACTTCACCTCTCAGGGCTCCCAGTCATGTCAAATAAAGACAATGAGGAACCGCATGGTTTTCAAACTGTGTTACGTGTTCTGCTGTCAGCCCAGGTGAGGACAGGGGTAGGAGAGTGCCCCACCTGAGTAGAGGAGGTGGTCCCTGTTCCCTGTTTCAAGCAGAGAAACTCCATTTGCAATACAGCAATGCTGTGGGCATTCCAATATCGCATTTGAAGAAAGACTTAAAAGCTAAAAAAAAGAAATCAGACCAAACTCATAAGCATGTGATAGGTTCCTTTGAGTCATACTTTTGTGTGACTATTGCCGTGCTCTTCACCAGGAGGGGGATCCCTGATTTGTCCATGGGGCAGGATCAGGGAGGGGAGGAGCCATACCTAAGTGTTCACAGGGGCTGTGTTTTTCCGCCCACTCATTCAGCCCGTTTCGCTGCTCACCCACTCACTGTGCCCCCAAACTACTCCTGCTCTACAGACGCACATTGCAATGGAAAAGTTCCCGTTAGGAAACAAAATGGTGAAAATTTCATAAATTTGACTTCATGGTCTCTTCCCCCACTGACTTCCTTAAATGTTGGATTTTATTGGTAGTACCCCAACTTCTCAGATGAGCTATCATTCTACTTAGACAAAACATCCCGAAGATTCCCAAGTCAAAGATAAATGTCTTTTTTGCTCTCTCACCACGGCACATGCTTGCTAGTGCGAATGGCAGACAAGTCAAGGGAACTTCATCTAGAGAACCTAAAATCACATTTTTGCAATGTCTCTTTGTGACAACTCAGCATTCTCATAAGCCTGCTCTTCTCCAGATGGAGTTAATCAATACTCTAGATCTTGTTAGAGCAGAAATCTAAATCTTGTCTGAGTTTTTTTTTGTCATAAAAATACCTTATACATTTTAATAAATACAAATTATTTTATCTTTGCTATCTTAACCAGTTTAAATTCTAGTGGAATTCATGTGTGTATGTGTATATATATTATGTAAATATTATCTATGATATAAATATATGGAAAAATATAAAATATATATGTAAAGAAATAAAGTACAATACATGCACACACACACACACACACACACACACACATACCTTTATATATGGTCTGTTAAAGAAATGGGTCATTTTTTAGGGTCCATAAAACCAGGTCTATGTCTCCAGGACTTTGAAGTATGTCCTACCAAATGACATCACAACTTAAAAAGAATCAGAGCCTTTTTGTTATCATTGTTATTACTTTCAAAAAGTACCCCCAGGGAAAAGTCATAAGGTAAAACAAAAACAAAAACTCTGTTCTCTAGTCTTTTAAATGATTTTCATTTTTTCCATCCAAGATTCCATAATGCTGTCCTCACTAACCAGGACACAGAGTGGGAAGATCCTTTCATCTGTAGCTAGGGAGTCCCCTTCTAATTCTTCCAGTAAAGCCTTTAGAACACTATGTCAAGTGCCACATGGGAAATTACACACCAAGTATTGAGCCAAGCATGGCTGTTGATACATTCATTCTTCTCAGTAAACCTCTCACTGTCCAGTCTCACAGCCCTACCCACTGTCATCAAAAGCAGAGGTCAAGAGGAGAGCAAAGTTTCAGTTGTACAGGATATTCACCCATAAAAGCAAGAGAAGAGAAGAATTCCTCCTCATGTACTTCTCTCTCTCTCTCTCTCTCTCGCACCAGCCACCTATCATCCACCTCTTCACTCTACTGTAAACCCTGAAAAACCAAGTTTGTTGCCTATCTTGGTATATCCCAGGAAATAAGACAATTTTAAAGAATCAAATTAAGTGGACATCTTGCATGCCTAATCACCAAAGTCCAAGATAAAAATAGATAGCTAGTAACCTTCCAAACCACACAAACACCATTTTTTGATCAGATAAACCGAAATAGATATATTCCTAACAAGTTATAGCAATACAACAAACGACCACTCACAGGGGGTGCTACAATTTTTTTTTTAAAAAGTACAGCACATTTTATCATTTGATTTTCCTCACGTGGGATGTGCACCATCCTGGTCCTCTTGCAGAGGAGAAAGACTAAGTTGATGGTCTTGGAAAACACAGCTGGGATTGCTGGAGTTAGGACCGACCGAGACTAAATGCTCTTATAAACATCACACTCTTTGAGACAAGGGAAAAACAAATCCATGTCCTATGTGGTCCCAAATATGTACTGGCATCCTATAGCTACTTTATCTGCATAATGCTTCCTTCTGAAAAATCGTGCATCCTGAGTTACTATCAAGGGGAAACAAAAACCAAATTAACTAAATATTCCCCACCAAATCATTGTTATCTTCAAAATAGACAACCAAAACAAAAATGGGCTGTGAGCTATTTCTGTTTTCCTTCTCACCTGACGAATGGATGTACCAAGGACTGTGCGAATATATCTCTATCAGGTATACATTGGTAAGTGATTGCAAACTTCAAGCCCAACCAGTTTTTCTAAGGTCAATAAGCTATTCTGTGAGCAGAGATATTTGTGTGGGAATCTGTGGCTTTGCAATAATTCTCCACTCATGAATCTCTCTCTGACAGCAGGCTAGCACTTGGCACATGGCGGCCTCTCTACTACCCATCCCATTTCCCTCCGTTGGGAATTCTGCTAATATCTGCAGCAACAGAAACCAAATTGAGAGAGGTTTGGACTGCAGTGGAAGTATCTGCTGAGTCTTGATGGAATCTGGACCACATGGATCTATGGAGAACACTGACAAATGCCAAACTTCTGTAAGGACAGAACAAAACTCAGAAACAGTCTCTTGATACAGGGTTGGTTCATTCTGGCCTAAGAGAAGTGGCTACTATCAAATTTAGATCAGAGGCTATTATAAAAGAGAAAACAATAGATAAATTAAAAAATCTTTCTGCAAGTGAATAGAAGCCAACCCCTCCTCCCTACACCTGTGTTCATGTGTCTATGTGTGTGGGTGTATGTGTGTGTAGGGGGGTGTTCCATGGCACTGGAACCAGAGAGATCAGGAGTTTGGGCTGTAGATACTGTGATTTCAACTGATGTCACCTGGCTTCTCATTGGTGCCCCTTAAATTTTGGCACCAGTTGGCGAAACTAATAGGTCAGTTGACTGAATTCTTAACTAAGCTTGAACCTGACTTTTGAAATGTCTAGGAAGAAAGGCAATGGGAGAAGGGATCTGGTGAAGGTCTCCCTGGGGCAAACCCAAAACTGTTTAGGTTCGAGCAGAAGAGCTCAGCCATTCAACAGCTGCCTCATCTGTGAACCAACATTGCCCTTCCCAGACAAGCCGCAATCTGTTCTTGGCTCTAGAGACTCCGTCCCTACAGAAGTGGCCCTGGTTCCGAGGTCCCCGGAATAAACATCTAATTCCTTCACGGAGTATTTCAGGCCCCTTGCACCTGCCTTTGAGCCTTCCTTCCCCCTTTGTACATCATGGTGCAGACAGATAATTTTCTTTTCCCCACACGTGCACTCCCAAGCCCATTGCAGTGTGTCTTTGTGCCTTTGCGGGAGTATTTGTCCTGATGACAATACCTTCTTCCTTGCTTCCATATTTTAACCCTTTGCACTCGAGCAGCGCCGCTCCGGCGCCCGGTGATTTAATGCGTCCACTAGAGCGGTGCCTCTACGGCCCCCAGCGGTTTAATGTGTCCACTCAAGTGGCACAGCTAGGGTGCCCGAGCGGTTTGGAAGTGAATATGTTTATTTCTGATGTGTGATAATATATTCTTATCGCAATTACTTTCATGGACCAGGCTAGGCCTGCATCCTTAAGCCAATTCTTAGCTTAGATTAGTTAGTCTCAGCTTAGCATTGTGATACGTGTCTTGACAAACCGAGGCTGCATCTTGGGGATTGTTTGACTAAATATCACACAAAAACTAATTACGGAGTGTAATATTTAACAGATTTTGTTGCATTCAATGTAAAAATAAATAAATTGGTGAAATTTTATTATTTGTATACGTTTGTTTGAGTATAACATGATTTCAAAGTACCCGTAAAACGCTTTCCTAATATAGCTGAAATCATCTCGAGTGGCTGGTAGCCCACGCGAAAAAAGCCTCGAGCGCAAAGGGTTAAGATCCTACCTTTTCCTCAAGATGCACCCAGCAAGCTCACTCAGGTAAAGCCTTCACTGCTGAACAGGCTCACACTATCCCAACCACGCGCCTGCGCACTGCAAGTGTTCTCCCTAGTCTGGAATCTGTCATCTAGAGACATGCTGCAGCCTTCTGGCCTGGCTCTCTGCCCGCACCGCCCCGGCCGCTACCCAGAGGCACTCTCTGCTTTACTCTAGCTGTGTCCCACGTGCTGGGGTGCTGGTCTGCAGGTGATTTGTCACCTGGCTCCCGTGTCTGCTGCTTCCTTTACTATGAGCCATGGAGGCCCCCGCAGAAAGGCCACAGCTAGAGGGGCAGCCCCTCCTTTTCTCTCTCTGTCTGGTACCCATTTTCTGCCAGGAGTTGCCTCCCTCCAAGATCACAGCTTCTGCAAAATGGCCTTTCTTTGACTCTAGCTCTTATTAGATTCCAGTTATACACTCTCCTTTAGCTGCTCCCTCAGCCAGGGAGCTAGAACAGTTTGCGATCAGTGCTGTGTAGGAAGCCTCAACAGCCCTGCTCACGTCTGTAACCTGCCCACTCCTCTGTGGGATCTTCTTGGTAAAATCCTTTCACATGCACCATCCAGAGTGAGTGGCGCCTCCTAACGGGACCCTGCTGACCAGCCCCTCGCCAGGGGTTCACCCCGCAGTGTTTGCAGGGCGCCGGGAAGGGCTGAGGGAGGCATGCCTGAGTTGAGATCCAGCTCTCCCTCTCACTAGCTGTTGAGTATCAGACACCCCCTTTTCCTCTCTTCCCTCTAGTTTCCTAATTTATGAAATGACAACTATGTAATCTCGAAAGTTTGTTTTGAGGCTAGGATGAGATTGTATGTGGGAAAACACTTTGTGTGTCTTCACATTCGGTGATTCAGTGTTGTTCTGACTCATCTTCCAAACCTCCACAATGTAGTAATTGCTTAACAAATGAACTGTTTCCCATTGATCTGCTGGGTGGCTGGATGGAAAAAATGGTTTTCCAGCTATTGCTCACAGTCAACCATCCTGAAGCATAGGAAGCACTTCCCCCTACCTAAGCATCACACACAGTCAGCTGAGGCCTGATTGGGGGTTTTCTGGCCACGATCTATGTGGTTCAAATATGCAGTCAATCTGAACTTTAATCTATTTGTTGTAACAAATAGAGAATTTGTTGTAACAAAATCTATTTGTTGTAACAAAGAAGGAGCTGCAAAGAACCATTTTGAACTTAAAATAAAAGGTGGAGGAAGTGATAGAAAGGAAGAGGCTTTGGAATTTGGCTTGGGACCTAGGTGAATCTTCCGTGGGGTAAAGAAGACTCAGCCTTTGCCCAGATTTGCTAGAAAAAGGCCAGATTCATTGTAGAAATTCCTGCTTCCCACAGCCACCTCTTCGCTACCCTGCTCCAGTTTTGGAACTGCCTGCTTCTCCGCTGCTTTTACCTGAAGCCATCCCATGAACTGTTCTCCTTGAGTGTGCTGAGCAGATTCAGAAATCTGGGACCAGATCTGCATGGAGTTTAAAGTGCACATTTGGGGACCATCACGGACATGTGAGGGGGGTACAGAGAAATGTCATCACCCATTAGGGTGAAGGGGGTTGAATGGTGGTCCCAAAGAGATAAGTTCAAGTCCTGATATCTACATACAGTGTATGTTACCGTTTGAAAAAAGGGAATTTGCAGATGTAATTACATTAAGGATCATGGGATGAACTCATCCTGGATTACCTGGATGGGCCCTAAATCCAATGTCAAGTGTCTTGCTAGGGGGCAGGAGAGGAGGACAAACACATGAAAAGGAAGAGGCAGGTAGGAAAAAGATTGGAAGTCAAAGGAGACCAAAACCCACAATAAGCTGGAAGAGGCTAGGAAGATTTCACCTTAGAGGCTCCAGGAGAGCCAACTTCTGACCTCCAGAACCCGAGACAATACATTTCTCTTGTTGCTGAGCCACTAAATGTATGGTAATTTGTAGGAAAGTAATAATAAGCTATAGGAAACGAATACACAGATCAACAACGTGTGCAAAAACTCCCAGAGAAAAAGCTATTCTAGTCCCCAGGAAGGCTGGGTGTGCTGGAATAACTTAAACCACTGAAAATGACAGTGTGACCTTCTCAGAAGCTCCAGAAACTAAAGGGTTACTGCCTTCCTCAACCCCTTGGGCAAACTGATAAGAAGAGCGAACCCAGTTCTCTCAGAGCAGATCCATGCAGGGCAGAGGATGTAGGGAATGAGAGTGTCCCAACCCACTACCAGAGGGATTTGGGAAAAGACAGTCCTGTCCCTTGGTGTGAATGTTTTTACAGGTCACCTATTCGAACATGTTTACTTGTCAAGTAAATAAGCTTGGGAGCCCAATGATTCTGCTGAAAATAGCAGACTGTGGGACAGCCGAGGGGAGGACTGCAGGAAGCAGTACTGAAGGCACCCATCGTGGAATGCCACAGAAAACTCTGGGAGCTGTTCAAGGTCAGAATGTGTTAAAATGGTGCCTGATGAATCCTGGAGCCAGGTGGACTTGGCAATTTATCATTTTTGTGCAGGAAAAAAATCCCAAACACATTCCACGTGAACATCTTTATGAAGGTGTTTTGTGGTTTGGAACCGCTGTGGTTTCTGGGCACTGTTTCTTACTCGGGGTGGAAAGGTAGGAAACTGTCCATCATTTACACCTCTTTGGTCTTCCTTGCACAAGCCAAAGATAATGTCTAAGGGAATTTATTCTGTTCCCCCCTACAATCATTTATCTTAAGAGAACCTCAAATATTCCTTTGATTGAATAGCAATGCTCTGTCACAAATCTTCTACGTCACTCTGAAGCCTCTTGGCCTGGGATTTCTTGTTGTTGACCAATTCTTGGTAGAAGCCTTTACCTTCTTCCTTCTATACCTTTTCTTCACAATCCCTGGTCTTCTGAGTCACCACCACAACACCATTCTTGTTGGGACTGAACCATTCAGCATACTGAACAGCAGGGCAACCCTCCAGATGTGTTGGGGCCAGTAAGTTGGATTCACCCTTGTAGGGGGCTGGGCTGTGTAGGTGCCCCGAGAGAGGTCGGGGCAAGGCTGAGTGGTCACCAGAGGTGGATCCAAGAGACGGCTAATGTGAAACTGCCTGAGAAAAGGATGGAAGATCTACAGGCAGGAAATCCATTTCACGCCTCTGATCTGAAAGCTGAGACAGAGCAAGGCTTCAGGGCCAGGTGAAGGCCTGGCAAGGGCACGGTGGGAACTCAGCATCCATCCCAGATTCATTTTATTTGGTGCTAGTCACAGGTTACTCATAGGTCAGGTCAATTTAAATGAGAAAAGTCGGGACAAATCAGAACAGATTTGGCCGCGTTCTGGCCTGTGTCCAAGCCTCAAGCAAGAAATGACGCTCCTTTTTTAACTCACTGGAGTGACTACTATATCAAAGATGGATTCAACAGCATTAATTAATTGACTTTTAAACGTTAAGCAATAAATGATACCTGGTTTGGGGACTGAGATAATTGAATTCATTTTCATTCTTTAAGAATTAATAATTCATGTGGTAAAATGCAGTTCAGGACACAGAATTAATCAGAAATAGCTAAGTGACATTATTTGCTTTCTATGCCAGATGGATTGTATTTTCACAGTAGCACCCTTTAAAAGTTGTTCTCTTTTCAATTTCTACATTGCCCTCTTTGGAATTCTTGCACATGTAAGTAATGGTCAATGAGTCTTAGCTAATTTAGCAAGAGGCAACATCTCTTTCAAACCACCAGACAAAAATGCTTTGTATAACATTAAAGTGTCCCTTTGCTATTGCTGTTGTTAGCTTTGCCATAGGCTCTGACTGTGCCTTTAGGAGTCCCTTTGAAATGTGATCACCTCTGATATACCAGGGGGAAAAAAAAAATCAACAGACATCTTGTCTACCCGCCCGACTCCCAAAGGGTTGTCCTGGAGACACTGAGCATGCTTAGATCCAGATGGGAACATGCACCCTTAACTGCTGGTGAGGCAAGGACTTAATAGATGAAGCAGCAAGGAGAAGGCAGCTGAGCAAAAGGATGCATGATGCAGAGGAGTGTGGCGGCTGCAGCTGGAGTGCAGTGAAGCACCACGCAGTTGCCGGGAGGCTGCTGTGCTACTGCAACTAGTAACACAGTGTCGGAGCTGACTTACTTCCATACCCTGAATGGCGCCACAAGCACAAACCACAGACAAAGACAAAACCCCATTTCTGAGTGGGGGTGGGTAAGTAACTCTTTAAGCTGTAGACTACCTTAGCAAAAGAAAATGAATGAAAAAGAAATGTTCTGGAGCTTAGTTATACTGGGATGACATTCCAAAGCACCACCTACAGCAAAACCCTACCAGGTATTTCTCCAGGTTCTATATTCCAGGGATTCTGCTGTTCTTTATTATCCGAGTTAGGGCTTGAATCTGTTTGGCAGTAGACTCGTCTCTGGGGAGGAAAGTTCCCTGTAGAGCCCACTAAAAAGCCAGCAGAGGGAGTGGCTCCTTTGTGAGTGGTGTAGACCATGTGGTATGCCAACCTTCTTAAAAAAAATTCAATAAGCATCATCAAATACCTATGCCAGGCCCTGGGCTGGGCATAGGAGGTGCAATTGAGAGGAAGATGTGATCTCCAAGCTGAAGGAGGTTGTAGTTCAGAGAGGGAGACAGACAGAAGAGGATATAATAGGGACATTCACCTACCGCAAGGGGACAGCAGATCTGGAAGCTACAGTCCTGGTTTGCATCCTGGCTTTGCCAGTTCTTAAGGTGAATTCCTTAACTTCCTCAGGCTTCAGTTTCCTCATCTGTAAAGTGAGTAAAGTAATAACAACACATGAGTTGGAGGGTGATGCATGAGCCGATATGTCAGGCACTCAGCATATGGCCTACCACATAGCAAACTTGCATTAGCCTGATGGAGAGACAAAAGGGTTTCATGGAAGCACAAAAGGGAAGCAGAGCATTTTGTCTGCAGGAGTCAGGGAAGGCTTCCTCCCAGAAAGTTGCACCTCAACTGAAAGTCAAAGGAAGAAGGGGTTACTGAGGGGGTGGGGCATCTGGAACCCGTGGAAAGAGGGGGACATGCACAAAGACCATGTCAGGAGTGATGCTGGCATGTGTCCCCTCAAATAATTTACTGTTCTCACACTGCCTGATTCATTTGGCAAGGAAAACGGGTTCACAAGTTTGCTGCCTTCACCAGATGACAGATGATCGTTTCTCTGACACTCTGTGAGATCATCCCCGATAGATGGGTGAGCGGCCCTCCTTCCTGTGTTTCCATGCCCCTCTGAGACATGAGTCCCAGGGCACTGAAATTGTTGACCCCCCTCAGGGTGACAGCTCCAGGGTAGCTGGAGCTGGTTCTTTTATATACACCCGGCATTCCCCAAACTAGAACAAGATCTGGTTTATAATAGTGCTTAGGGAAACGTCTTGCATAAACAGTACAGCTTTGTGGCAGAACAGAGGCTCCCCCCGGTCCCACTTTTTCTATTCATGCAGCCTTTCACCAGAACCCAGTCTTAATTTATCCATTTCCACATGTTCCATCTTTTCAGACAGAACATTTAATTTCTGCTTCATTCCAGGTGCAAATGCATGGGCATGCTTTTTTCCTCTTAAATTAAGTAGCTAAATTTGCTGCAATGAAGTAAGCATAAGGGAAGAAAAACAATTAACAAATCACATTTAATATTGCTGAGCTTCAAAATGCTGGGAAGCTTGGTATTCCAGAGGAAATCTTGGTTCACTCTCCAGCAACAGTGCAAAAGTAAACCTCCCACACAGTTCCCTTGCTAACTTTGACCCCAGACTTGGGGTTCTTTTTCAGCATTCCTCAGTTAACTCATTCAGGCATTTTCCAAGGGCCTGTGTAAGAGAGCCATGGAGGTATTCTTCTGAGTCCTTCTCTTTCCCTCTCCTTGAGCCTGGAGGTTGGATATTTCAACATGCACAGCACCACTAGCCAAGGGATATCACCCACTTCACTCAGAACCACACAGTTCCCTGAGAGACCAGTGGAAGTCCAGGGGAATCCACCCCCCATGCCTGAGTGCAAAGCCCACTGCCACATCATAAATCCCCATCCTGTGAAATGGGAGTGAGATACGTACTGGCCTGGCAAGTGAAGCACACACACCAGCCAGCAGGGAGAGCCCCTCTGTGATTGCCGAATAGGAGGGCTGGAATCAGGGAGTATGGACGGCTACCATCATGTGGAGAATGCCTCTGACCTGCTAGGCCTTGGACATAAATGATGCTTCAAGCTCCACAGCATATGAAAAAATTACTGAATCGTTTAATTATCCAACAAATAAATACTGAGTGTGTACCCTGTGCAGGCGCTGAGGACACAGAGTGAACAAGACAGACAAGGCCTCTGTTCCCGTGGGGCTACACTACTGCAGGAGAGACAGACAATAAACACATGGAGATAAACAAGATAATTCCAAAGAGTGTGATGGCCCAGAGGCTCACAGTACAGGGAGACAGTGATGATTGTGACAGTGACAGATAATGATTAGGCCAGAGAGACACTGAGCTGGAATGATCAGGGAAAACCTCTCCATGGAGGTGGCATTTTAGTTGGGGTGGAATGTTGAGAAAAATGCAGCCATAAGAAGACCTAGATGAGAGGAGAACATTCAGGCAGAAGTGAGTGACAAAGCAGGGACCAGCTCTCTGGCTTCCCCTAGTCTGCTAGACCCACTGGTCACACCAAAAGCCACAATTTGCCACTTCAGGGACGGTCTCTGTAGGACACATCTCAGCTGGCACCAGGCACACCGCATTCCCATGTCTCTCTCTCTTTCCTGTCAAGGGGATGTTGGAGCACACAGTCTGAGAAAGGACTCCACCTTGCTGGGGTGCAGAAGAGGCCTTTGTGGTGGGAGAGAAACAAGCAGGACAGTGGGATGGTTTCATTGTTACTTTAGGGCGTAAGGTTACACTAGGCTGATCCTTCAAATGTATTAGCTATTGTCTTTGCCACAACCTCCCTATAAAGTGAGTGCTATTATGTCCTCTTTTTGTCCATGAGGAAACTTAAGCTTAACAGGATTAATGTAGCTACCAGGCAGTAGAGTCAAATCCATGTGTCACCTCCAGAGCCCAGAACTTTCTTTGAATTATATGGGAGCCAAAGCTCAACTCTTTAATATCCAAAGTATAGATGGAAATGAGTATCACAAGAGATCTGGTTGTTTTCATTTTCCCTATAACTTTTTTTGAAAGAGGACAAATGAGTAAGCTCTGATGTTTCCAGAATATATTTTTCCTTGCCAGGAGAAGGAAGGAAAGGGTCTCCAAGACCTGCAGTAACAAGATAACAAGTAGAGTTTCAGGAGCAAAGTGACACGGTCACGAAGAAGCTATAGACAGAAAGAGTGAGTCCTGACTTTCCCTTTCCATGCCGAGTTTCTAAAGGTTCTTTTCTTCTTCCAGAAGGACTTCCCTTCAGGCTAATCATTTTAGCCTTGATGCATCAGAATGAATCAGGATGGGTAATACTTCCAGACATTTGACTTAATGGCAGTGGCAGCATCACATAAAAATTTTTTACCATGTCTGAGCTCTATTAGGGATGGTGACAGTGACATCAACTAAGAAACCATGCTCAGATAGAATGTGAAAATCTCTACATGCATATATTATCCTGCAGAGCAAAATTCATGGAATGTCACATAGCAGAAAGCTGAGAGCTGATGGGAAAGAACCCTTCTCTGAACATAGAATGAGCTGCTTAGTCTCCATTTCATTTAGTCATTCAATCATAAAGATTATGTAGTACCTAAAAGAAAAAAGAATTTCCCGATGAAGCCACAAAAACTAATTTCACAAAAATAATCACAAAGAATGATTAAAAGCAACCTTCCCTCCAATTGTTTCTTTAACATAGAAATGATCAGGTAAGACTGCTCATCTTAATGAAGAGGTAGCCCCCTCCTGATGGACAGCAGAAGCAGACTGGAAACAGTATCACATTTATTCAATAAACTATGCTACATTTATCTGATACTTTTATTGAGCAAATATCATGGTGACTGAAATATCACAAAATCTGTTATTTCTATAGAATATCGAAGAAGAACTCCTATCACAGGCTGTACTTTTAGATTTCTGATTATCACATACAGAAGGAAGATGAATACAAATAACATGGTTTGAATACCTGGACCTTTTCATGCTTCTCCTTGCACTTTCTAGTCTGGAAAGTTAGTTTGTTTAAGCTCTCTGGATACAAGTTTTTGTCATTTGCATCTAAAAGAGTCCAGATATCCGCCAGCATTCTATAAATATTTGTGGACTAAATATATTGAATTAGAAATAAATGACTTGGTAGTATTTTATCCCTAGAGTCAAGGCTCTCCTCAAGTCTCCAACTTTCTTTGTAGTTACAGAAGCTTTGATCAGAAGTAAAGACCATGAGCATTGCCCAAGAGTTCATGGACAACAGATCAAGGCCGAACCTCATTGGTAGGAGGATCTGGAGAATTCTAGAGAAGCAAGAAAACTCAAAGAAGCCCCTCAATGAAGCTTGGTAATTACTCATTCATTAAAACCTCTGATGGAAGAAAGATTTTCAAGCAAACAGAAGACTGGCCAGCCTCCACTCTGAATCTGGGAGAGTGAGGCTTTCTGCAGGTGGCCCTTCCCCCATAGTGCTTTTTCCCACAACAAAGAGGAGAGGGAACACCAAGGGGCTTGGGCCTATGTGTCAGGACTTTACCAAGAGGAAATGGCAGAGGGTGTGATGCTTCTCTTCCTAACCCATCACCACCACTCACTCATGCGCTTTTAAATGAGGTCCTCTTCACACAACTCACCAGAGCTACAGAGTGCAGACACAAAACCCAAATGCCTTTAAAAAAAGTATGTAAGAGTGAATTTAACAATGATCTAACTTGAAGAGAAATTTAAAATTTTATTTTAATTCAAGGTAGATATTCCTTATAAGATGACATTTTTACCTAGAGAATATTTTCTGCTTTTCAACATTGATTGACATGATTTTTTTCCCTATGCAGGGAGCATGGTTTACCTATTTCCTCCAGAATACCTCACATGTAGCAGAAAATTCTCCTAAGAAAAGAAAAAGGCAAAGATGTGTTCTAATGCTAGCATGACATGCTCTCCAAACCAGAAGCCTGGGCATCAGCATGGAGACAGGGTACATTTCATTTATTATAAAGGAATTCATTTCATTTTTATTGCTACCTTGAGGCATGGGATAATTGCTGAACCCATCTTAAAGGTAAGGACTCAGAGGTCTGGAAGATTATGTTATTGGCCAAGATCTCATGGCCAATAAGAGCAAGAGCTGGGAATCAAGGGAGGGGTTTGGCTGCAGAATCAGAGCTGGTAGCCATGACACTAAGGCACTTCTCAATGTCAGACTTGTTCTCTTCGCTTTACCATCACAATATTTGAAATTGAGCATTTCCCAGAATATCCAGGGTGTGTTATCACACTGTTGAAATCCTCATTTTAAGATATCTGTTCCTGAAATCAGCTCACCCACACGTGGACAGTTAATTTATGACAAAGAAGCCAAGAGTATACAATGAAGAAAGGAAAATGTCTTCAAAAAATTGTGAAATTTGACAGTTGCACACTTAAGAATGAAACTAGACTATCTCACACTATGCACAGAAGTTAACTCAAAACGGTTTAAAGACTTGGATATAAAACTTGAAACACAGCATCCCTGGTGGCACAATGGGTTAAGTGTCAGCACTATGAAGCTCTCTTCAGCCACTGCAGCATGAGTTCAATCTCAGGCCAGGGAGATTCCCACATGGCGCAGCAGACCTCTCCCGCCTTGCCCGCTGCTCCCTTCAGCAGTGTATTTCAGTCAATCTGCCTGTTCTGCTTCCCACTCTCTCTGGTGAATCCTTTCACCATCCCACGCCTCTGGCCTATACCCCAGCTCTTATATGCATAAATAAATAAATCTTTAAAAAAATAAAACCTGAAACTATAAAACACACTGAAGAGAATATAGGTAAGTCTCTACTATATTGGCTTCAGAGATGTCTTAAGGTGCTTGACTCCAACAGCAAGGGAAACAAAAGCAAAAACAACAAACAGTATCTCGATCTAAAATGCTTCTGCACGGTTAAAGAAACTATTATTAAAACAAAAATACTGAATGGGAAACTATTATTAAAACAAAAGAAACTATTATTAAAACAAAAATACTGAATGGGAGAAAATACTTGCACATCATATGTCTAACAAGGGGCTAATATCCAAGGTCTTCAAAGAACTCATATAACTCAACAATTAAGAAAAGAAATAAGAGCCTCCCTGGTGGCGCAGCCGTTAGGTGCTGTGCTGTGGAGTTGTCAGCAGAGGTGACGCGAGTTTGATGCCTGGCCGGGGAGATTCCCACATGGAGCGGCAGACCTCTCCTGCCTTGCCCACTGCTCCCCCCAGCAGTGTATTTCCGTCAATCTGTCTGTTCTGCTCCCCACTCTGTCTCTGGTGAACCCTCTCACCACCCCACGCCTCTGGCCTATACCCCCGCTTGTATGCATAAATAAATAATTCTTAAAAAAAAAGAAAGAACCCAATCAAAAAACTGGGCAGAAGATCTAAGATATCTATTACTATAAGTTGATTGTCCTTTCTTTTGCTTTAAAAAATGTATACTATAAAGTAATACTTTATACAAAACTTCAAATAATGAAGGTACATTCAAAAGGCTAAAGCCACAATGAGTTCTAAAGGACTCTTATTTTTCCCATGTTGGATTTCATTTTTTTAAATATAGGTCTTGTTTTTTATTGCCAATCCTTACCTAACAACCTTGCTCCCTCCAGCTATGGCCTTCCACCTGCCCTCCACCACTATTTCTCACCGGCTGGACTGCTTTCTGCAGACAGCCCAAGACCCTTGCTGATGAACTGGCTAGACATGGGCCCTTTCTCATCCTTATCTTGAAAGGTCCTGAAAATGGAAGACCACAGGGTATTCTGTACACTGGGTGTTTCTTGTTATGCAAGACAAAAACAAACTAAATGGTGCCTGTGATAAGACTGTATCCAAGGGGCATCAAGCCTATCTAAGCAGAGGGAAGTTACCCTTGTTTTGATGAATCCACTTGAAAATTTCAATATTTTAGAACTAGAAGACATGGCATAGAAAAACTAATCACTATTATATTGCAAAGGGAGGAAAACATATTTGGCATCAGATAAATAAAAGTTTAAAAGAGTTGGTAGGCAACTAGCAGGCTCTTGTCAATTTCTCTAGCTTCTCTGAACCCCAGTTTCCTTTCCTATCAAGCTGCATCACTTCATGGCACTGTTGTTGCCAACCCACCCTGCCTTCTAATCTAGACCACCATAATTCCTGTCATGGTCAGGAATAACCTCCTGACATTTACTCCTTATAATCTGTTCTTTACTCAGCAGCCAAAGAGGATCTTCATAAGCATAAATCAGGTAAGGTCATGATTAAAAGTCCTTCGAAAACTTTCTTTTCATTGGTTCCAGAATAAAGTGCCATGAAGCCTTACACAAGCTGACCCCTGCCTCTCCTGTTTCACTTCTCTTGGTTGTCCTCCTGCTATACAGGCTTCCTTTCTCCTCCTGGAACACGCAAAGGTAATTCTGGCTTGAGGGTCTTTGTATTAGCTATTCCTGTGTTTCTTCTGTCTGGTTCTTCCCTGGAGAGCTTCAAGTCATTCCTCAGGTCCCAAATAACCCCCCAGTTATTATCACATTCTCTGAAAAGGCCCACATATTGGTCTTTATATATCACATCATTTTTTTAGGCTTCTTTCACAACATTCCACACCACCAGTAATTATCTTACTTTTAAAAGCAAGTGTGTTCAACTTAAATTATCTGTACCTCTTCCCAAAAGACAAGATCCATGTGGACAAGACCCTTATTTTACCAGAACAGCATCTCACACCCAGAAATACTTCTCCAGTGATATTTACATTAGGAACAATAACAGAACACCTACTCATTTGACACGATATTATGGAAAGCAGCCACTTTCCCCAAGTGACTTTATTTGGGCTAGCAATTAAGTTTGGGCTTTATACCTCCAGTGTGTGTGAGGGAGAAGGGACAATGTTAAATCAGAATCAGAAGTTAGCAGACAGTGGACTAGAAGAAGCCTGGTGAGCACAGCCAGGACAAAGGGGTCACTTGTTAATGCATATGTTGGGGGCAAAGGAAGTCTTCAAGGAATCCACAAACACAAGTTTTATGGACCCCACCTGCACCCCAGACCAAAGAGGTCCAAAGCACCAAGGACTACAAATCCCATAATGTCATCACCACCAAAGGGAGGATGCTGGGAATTGAAGGTGGAGCTAAGCAGCCAGGCTTGGGATACAACCAGACACATGGGCTGGAGGTGTACTAGGATTTTTGCTGGCCTTCAACAAACTATTGGCGTCCCAGCTCAGTGGAACTGGTAGGAAGAATTCACCAATTTATCTCTCTTTTTCTCCCTGGGTTATTTCTTTCTTCATTCCCCCCTCTTTTGTAAATAACCCTTTATTAACCTTTGTGTGTGTGCCTGCAGTTGAGTCTTTCTAAGTGCACGGGTAAGGGTCCACTCTAAGGCCAACCCATTTCACATTGGGGTTGCCCTGTAACACAGTACTGCCAGGGCCGAGAGTATGAATTTTGTTCAAATCCTGATCTGTTGGTTTCTCTCATCCCCAACTATACCCCAGGGAGTTAGATATATAGAGAACACTCCAGAACATACCACGTGTTGTATTATAATCTGGGACTTTCTGTTACCAAGTACTTTTGATTTTTCATTCTAGCTTGAAGGAGGTCCAAGCATTTGCTCCAGAACCACTTCAGACCCTCTACACCAGCCACCAGATGCTTCAAGCAATAAGAATTCAAAGGAGAGGTTTCCCCAAGAGTGTGTTGACAGAACACAAGAGCTTCTGAACTCTATGTTTCCTGCAACAATCTCCACCCTGAGACACTGGAGACCCAACTGCTGGTCCTCACCCAAATCTGATTCTTCCTGTTTCTAGGAGGTTTAAGAAAGTCATGGGGGAAGGCAGGGAAGAATAACTCAGTGGAGAGCAAAGGCTGGCACTCCCAGGTCAGGATGGAAGAGGCAGGAGCTACCTGGTTAGCAAGAGATCAACCTCGTCCAACACCTTCAGGGCTTACACCGACCTTCAAGGGCTGGCACTTCCTTTGTTTCTCCTGGTTTATTGAGCTATAATTGAAGTACAACATGGTAGACCTTGGAGGTGTAAATCAGTGATTTTGTATTTGTGCCTGTTGTGAAATGATCACTGCAGTAACTCAAGTTCATATCCATCACTTCACGTTGTTGGTTTTATTCCTTCTGATGACAGCTTTGAAGTTTTGTTCTCTTAGCAACTTTCAAATATACAATACAGGATTATTGCCTATACTTGTGATGATGTTCATCATATCGCAGAACTTATAATTGGAAGTTTGTGCCTTTTGACCAACTTCACCCAATTCCTCCACCCCCTACCTCTAGCAACCCCACAATAGATCAACCCCCACAATCTGATCTGTTTCTATGAGTGTGGTTTTATGATTCCACGTCTAACTGAGATCATATGGCACTTGTCTTCCTCTGATTTATTTCACTTAAAGTAATAGCCTCCAGAGGTCCATTCATGTTGACAAAAATGGCAAGATTTCTTGTTTTTATCTGTGGCTGAATAGTATTCCATTGTGATTGTGTGTGTGTGTGTGTGTGTGTGTGTGTGTGACATTTTCCTTATCCATTCATCTGTCTGTCTTAGATTATTTTTGTGTCTTAGGTATTGTAAATAGTGTTGCAACAAATGTAGAGGGTGTAGATAGATATCCCTTTTTTTTTTTAAGATTTATACAAGCTGGGGTACAGGCCAGAGGTGTGGGGCAGCGAGAGTGTTCACCAGAGACAGAGTGGGGAGCAGAACAGGCAGATCAGAAATACACTGCTGAGGGGAGGAGCGGGCGAGGCAGGAGAGGTCTGCCACGCCATGTGGGATTCTCCCTGGCTGGGCGCTGAACTCACATCGCGTGCTGCCAACAGCTCCACAGCGCAGCGCCCGACCACTGCGCCACCAGGGAGGCCCCTGTAGATAACCCTTTTGGGGTAATGATTTGGATTCCTTCAGAGAAATAGTCAGAAGTGAGAGGGCTGGATCATAGGGTAGTTCTACTTTTAATTTCCTGCACAACCTCTGTACCATCTTCCATAGTGGTAGTACCAATTCACATTCCCCTTAACCAGACACAAGGGTTCCATTTCTCCACATCCTTCTCAGCATTTGTTATCTCTGATCTTTTTCATGATGACTGCATCTCACTAATCTCAACAGTTAAGCCTGCTTCCTGTGCTCTTTCTAATCACCAACAGTAAAGAGGATTTGTCTTCACCTCAGAGCTTACTCTGGGTCTTAAATGTTTCTGATCAGTAACTCAGGGCACAAAGACTTCCCTTCTCTTTCCTACTCCACCAACTTTTATCCTAATTATCTCCATCTTATTTATCAGCTCTATTTGGGACAGAGAGTGAGAGAAAGGTCACTGGGGCAGGAGTTACCATGTTCCACATCCAAAGCAGCTTGCAGGGCCCTGGAGATGCCCTTAGCCCTTCCTGTGCCGTGAGGATCAGGATTCAGCGCTGCACCGAGTGCATACTCTTAGGGCAAGGGTGGTGATGGGGTGGTGGGGTAGAAGACAGAGGCGCAGGGACTACATCCATCTTTGGTAAAAGAAGGTTCTGAGTACCCTTTTGAATTCCTTGGCCTCTCTCTCTACAATCTTCTCTATCCTTTTGCTGCAAGATACTCCAATGACAGTAAAGGGACTTCTTTCATTCAGTGCAGAAAGTGATTGCAATGCTGTCTAGGCCTCGTCCCCTTTAACCAGAACATTTCCACAGCATTGCTCATGAGAAAATCTTCCTAACACAGTGAGGAAAAGCATCCTCACTTCCCAGAGCTCTTTCACCCCTTTGATCTTCCCTCCCAAATCCTACTGGCAAACTGTCAGCAGGACCATCTTTAGCTTCGCTTTGACTTCTTGGAAAAAGAATCCCCAGTTCCTCCTTTGACTTTTCCTATGCCAGAAAGTCTTCATCTGGAACGAAATCATAAGGAGTAAACCCCAAATGACTACAATCTAGTCCCCTCCTAGTGCTATCTGCAAGATATAGACACACACTGTGTTCTCAATAGGGAGACTCTTGCTTACACACTTCACATGGGAAGCTGCTAAAGGTCACCTTCTCATGCAATTCTTGACTGACTAGCAATCCTAAATGGTCTCCTTTGTTATTCTCTCTCTGTCTCTTAATTGTCCTTCTGTGACTGGGTATTTTTAAATATGCAGAATGTCTATTTGCCTACCATCCGTCTCCCTAGCTGGACTATATGCTCACAGAGGGCAGGAACCACATCTTGTCTGTACACCTGTCTGTATCAACTTTTTCCCAAACTCATAGCTCATCAAAACTCACCTTTTACCACCTAGAACAGAGCTCCACAGCAGGTGGCTACTCCACAAACATTGGGAAGTATCGTAGAGTTAAGCATGTGAATGCTGGGGCAGATATTTTTGAGCTGGAATTCTGCTTTCATAATTCACTGATTGACCTAGGACAAGTTAAATAACCAATTTTCCAGTCTAAATTATGGGGACAATGACACTTAACTTCATAGTGTAATTGTGAGCAGAGATAAAACGTCAAGCATAACGCCTGGTGAGTTGTCAATAAACGTGCATCGCTGTTGGGCTATCTGCAGCGAGACTCTTAGCAAGGGCTGTAAGAAACTGGCATAGGGTGTCAGGGGCAAAGATTGCACAGGGACTTATTCACATTTTACCCAAGACAAAACAGAGGCTGGAGAAGCCTACTAAGCTCACACCACTCATAAGCGCCCATCTGCAGTCTCAGCACAGGTCATGCGGCTGAGTACCCCATCCTGCTCTTATGGGGATCACCAGGGACACCCCCCTGCCCCAGGCCACACCGTAAGTGTTCAAGGGCTTGTTGCTCTTGGTTCAAGTAAACATTTCCAGTGAACAACAGTCTAATTTTAGCAATATCTTCCCTTTTCTTTTTTTGAAAACGGATAGGGGAATTGGGGCTCCCTCTCAAGGCCAAACCGATTTTTCACTACTCACATCCAAAAGGGCTGGAGGATGATTCTAAGTCCATATAAGGATGTCCTGGATGCTCTTTAAGTATTGCTCTCTAAGTTAATGTCATCTTCTAGTTTCAGAAGAAATTATTCCTGAAATGCCTCAAAATGATTTCCCTTGATCTTCTAAGTAACAACACTTACATTGGTGGTAGATCACCTTGGAATTATATCACTTCTCAAATTCTCCAGTGTGACCCTTGAACAGAACAGACCCCACAGCAGGCAGCTACTCCACAAACACTGGGAAGCGTCGTGGAGTTAACATGCTGGTCCAAGTCTTTTGCCCTTCTTTGTCCTGGTTCCCCCCCCGCTTTTTTTTTTTTTACTAATTTGAAGGATTTCTTTTTATATATCTTCATATATATAGTCTACTATATATTTATACATTATATAATCAATTATAAATCACCTATGTGTATATACATATATAAAATTCCACAAGAATTACACTTGCAGTCTCAGGGGAGAAGACCAAGTACGAGAATGAGGATGACATGCTTGCCACCAGAAAATGAATTTTGGCTTCTACTTCCTCTGTTCCTAACCTGTCTCATGGTTCCCACAGAGGCATTTCTTCCTCAGCCTAAACTCCCAGCCTGGACTCTAGTCTTTAGCACAACACCTACACACAAAAGAGAGATGAAGACAGAACTGAAATGAACCGAACTCAGCGAGACAGAAGGAGGAAGTCATGGCTCTACGGGGGCAGGGTACGGACAGGCTAGGCCAGGCCAAGGGCTGGGCACAGTCTTGCCAATGCTTAATCTCTAAGATGTGCACTGTCAGAAGGGCTAACCAGCAGGCAGTTTCAAAAGGGAAAAATTGAATCAACCAACTATTTTTTCGAATAGGGTTACCAAAGTACCCTATTCGAGTGGTTTTAATACTAATTTTCATTTTAGGTGGCACTGGGAGGCATGAAGGAAGAGGTCATAAGAGTATCAATTCTATTTTTGATACAAAATGGGGTAAAAAAGCTTGCGATTTGATTTCTGTCAAAGCACCACTATATCTGTCAACTTCACAAACACTCGCATCTCACTGTTTGTCTCACAAGGAAAGCCACCAAATGTCCTTGTCCAGCTAAATGGGTGGCGCTGGCATCACAGAGCCTATCCTCGTCTCCTTGGCTACTGCCGAACGGGGCTGCCCGCATCTGCTCACCCCACGGCGGCAGCAGGGATTAGGTACCAGTGCAAAGGCAAACACATGGCACTAAGCAGCAGCGGCCTGTGGGAGGCCTCGAATTCATGTCTGTGCTCAAAGCCTTTGTTCTCAGGCTCTTCACGCCATCACCACACTGGGAGGAGTCCGTGGATGTATTAATTATACCTCTAGTGTGATAAATACAAATCGACTTTCTTTGCTCATCACTTGGGTGAAGAATTTCTGGATGGAGAAGGACAGAGATTGAATACTAAAACAAATTAAATGACAATTTTGCATGCTGTAATCACATTTCCTGGTTACAAGGGCCTGGGTGGTTTTTCTGCCAACTGAGTAATTCTCATTTGAAAAACACACAGATGCAAGCTGGCAGATCCTTTGCCATCCCAAACATACTGTTAGAAACTCAAAAATAGTTCTTTAAATCACCAGTTGGAAGCAGGAGACGTCACCCAACTTCACTACTGTGAAGACCAGAGTGCTTGCTTCGGGCCTCTGCTCACTATTCACTGTCTGAGGGTGAGAGGCACATTATAGGAGTGAAGCTGGGGCAGAAGTGATGTCACTTCCTCACATTACATTTCTCCTTCCAATTTCCAGGGTAAAAAGAGATGTTGGATGACTTGCTTCATGATGGGAAGGGGCCTGGGTGTCTTCACAAAACCATGGCAAGTTCCCAAAGCAAACCTTTCTCTGCGGGGACTAAGAAGCCCCCGCGCCCATGCCCCCTGGGAACTGTCGCTTCTATTTATCAAGCATTTGCAAAGTGCCAGCCACTGCGCGCTTTACGTGAGTTAGTTCCTCTAGTCCTGGAAGGAGAGACTGGTCACCATGCACTGCAGATGAAGAAAGAAAGGTGAGGAGAAGTTAAGTACCTTCCCCAGCATGACAAAAGCAGTTAAGTGGCAGAACTGAGACTTGAACCTGAAGGCAGGTTTCTTAGATTCCAAAGTCAACATTCCTAACCACAGGTTAAAGTCTGAGAGTGGAGTGTGGTGAAACTGAGGCTGCCAATAACTCTGGGGTCTTTGGGATTTTCACCGCGCTGGCAGACGGGTATTTGGAAAGGGGCCATGTGGCTTCCTGAATGAGAGGGCTGTAAGCACAGGGTTAGCTTCGTAAAAAGACAGCCTCTCATCCTTCACATGGGATAATGAAATAATCAGGACTATCATCACCGGCTTGGCAAAACATCCCTATGGAGTTAGTTAGAAGAAACCTGAGATGATCTGGAGTTCAAGAAGGCTTATAAAACAACTTAGAACCTGTATTCAGAGCCGGCAAACTCTCTGAACAGACCGGCTCATGCCCAGGATCTGATGTATTTTCCTTCCCAACATTTGTTTTCCCAAATCGCGAGGCACAGTATTGTCTGTTCCTATCTAGACCTCAGTAGAGATTAGCTGGCTCTCCCATTCTGGAAACTTACTTTCCTTGTGCTTATTCTCAAAAAATAAGAAGGCTTTTTGTCATCCTAAATGAGGGCCTCTTGCCTTAAACTCTTCAGAAAGAAGATTCTATCATCTCCTTTGGTCTGCCATGCTGTGGTCATCAGCAGCGCTTCCTGGCCCAACCTCAGTGAGTCCGCCTACAGTTTAAGCCCTTTTTCTCTTGTTCTTCGTGTGTGATTACTTGGAAACTGGCTACCTGGGAGAGCAGGTGGCGCAGGAAAGGGGGGTACCGTGTGGGCAAACCGAGTCCTGACCCCCAACTCAGTTTCACAGTTGACAGCTGCTCCACTTATTAAAGAGAAAATAATCCTTGAATGTCTATTTTCATTTTCTCTGAACACTAGGAAGTCTTTGTTGGAAGAGAAGAAATCTCTCTCAAGAGACAGAGAAGCTTGGAAAATAATAGGGGCTTTCAAGCATTTCAGGTGCCTAGAAATTGCTCTCTTTTAGAAACAATCTTTTCACTTTCGAAAGAGTTAATTGAAGAGCGTTTACATCCATAACACCACAAGAAATCATCCACCCCATGTGTAGTTGTGACAGCTGGGAAGTATTTTGCAGCCATCTTCAGGCATCAGCCCCTATGGAACTTTGGTTGCCCCCGCCCTCTCTCCCTGCAAGCCTATAAAATACGTTTTCTTCTGCTGACACCGCAGCACGGTCTTATTCCCACACCACCTGTTAATAATGCCATGAGTAATGTATTTAACTCCCTGCATACTGTGCCAAAATGTTTACACAATTCAGCCTATTTCATACTTTAAAGACCAGACATAAATCCTGACCTAGCTGTATCCCTTCCAAACGTGTGGGGATTGGGTCACAACATTTTTGTGGGTATAGCTGGGTAGATTTTTCCCAACTATTTTTTAATAAAACATAGGGTGTTCCTCTGGGACCACTTTGTTGACATTTAGGGGGTCCTCAAAAATGAATGGCTTTGCAGAACATTGTCAAGTATAAGAGTGCATCTTTTTGGTTAAATTTCAGGTTCACTAGTAATGCCCTTAAAATGAGAACTAAATCTCTTTGGGGGGTCATTGGGATTTTTTTTAATACTAAATTATTTTTTATTGAGGGAGAGTTAGCTTACAACTGTATATGATTTAGGAATCGTATATAGTTCACACCTCTTCAGATGTCTGTCACACACCACACCCACACCAAAGTCCCATGTTCTCTGTCACAGCCCACTGAGTCTCCACCCCACTTTGCTGCCCACGCCCCATCCTCAAACTCTGGTAACCTCGGTTCTGCAGTAAGACTTCTGGGGTTTGTTCTCGTTTGGTTCTGTTTGAAGAACAAAAACTTCTAAACTAAAAATTTGTTAACCCACATATCTGAAGGTGACTTATAATTCATCTTCTGAATTACTAATACCATGAACTAACATTCATTTTGTATTTCATTATTTACAACTGTAGCTTCCATTTTTTACTATCCTTATGAAAGTTATGTGCTGTACAGATCAAAATCTACATTTGACAAACCTGAGCTCACCTAGGAACAATCTGCTGGGATCACACATCTAGCAGGGGCTGGAGCTATGGTTCATACTTTGTTGTGTTTGCCTCTAAAATCAGAATTCCTTTCTCTCTGTTAAGATTCTCTAAAATAGATTTTCAGGTATCTACATGCATGTCTCTAGCAGTTCTAGATTGTTTGTGGTTAAATTACCTTTGGATCTCTATTCTTTGGGAAACTCACAGTGCAGAGCACACTAAAGGCTTGGACAAGTCCTGCAGTAAAGCAGTAAAGACAAGTCCTCTTGCTCCATGCAAACCAGCAGTTTCCAAATGTCCTTGAGCATGGAGCTCTTACTCCTTAGCACATCCCATCAGCTTGCAGGGGAGCATGGGTGGCGGGACACCACTGTGGCCGACACACACACTACCAGGCTGCTCCCCAGCCAGTGCGAGAGGCCCCCAAGGCCTCCCCCTTCCTCTTGCCTCAGCTTCCCACTGCTCTTGACCTGCCTTTTCGAGGGGACACATGCCTTCCCTTGGCTATCCTAATTTATTTGCTCAGGACTTCTCCCTCCTGTTATAGGTTCATCTGAATCCCTGAAAGGGAGCCTTCCTCCACCCTCCTGCACATTTTGAAACAAATAACAAAAAAGGCATGGATTATTCAAAGCCCAACTGGTTTACTCAGATCCCCAGAGAGTCAAATATCAGATTTCCATCTGAAAATCCCTACTGGGTCTGCCTGAGCAAACATTTTCAGGTGACCCCACTTAGTAACAGAGCCAAATGACTTGGTCAATTTTTTCAGCAAGCATTTGATATCATGGATACACAGTCTAAACCGAAAATGATGTCACTTCTGGGTAAATGGCCCAACAAATAAAGAATTAGTAATTCCCCCAAAATATCTGTGAATAAAAATTTTTTTGTGAAAGATTATTATCCACTAAATACCTAGCACTTCAAACAGAGAAAGCCTTGCTTACAGTTAATCCAATATTTGAAAATCCCTCAAGTTCTAATTGGAATGTTCCACTTTCTTCCAAATTCCTCTCCTTGTGCAGACATAGCCAGCAATTTTGAATCACTAATTTATTCCTTTCTGTTCTACAACTCCTCCAGTTCATATTGTACTAATCTGGCGCTTTATATTATGTAGACAATCTTATTATTGTTAGTTGGCCCCATGCCAGGGACCTTTAGCTATAAAAGTTAATTATCTTTTTATTGGCAAATAAGTAAAATGGAAACTAGGTAAGGCCAAGAAGGAATAGCTGTGTTCTTCCTGAAAGAACTTTGAACCTAAACTTCACTACGGCATGCAAATTTCTGTTTTAGAGTTTGGTCTTTTCTTTTAAGCTACGAGGTTTCTTTTTGAAGGGATCCCATCCGGAGATCCAAAAGCAAAAACTGTAGAACCAGGAGTTGGAGCAGGCAGCACAGGAAAGTCAACAGAAATGGTAAACCTCATGTGACAAGAGCAATTTAAAAGCAGCCAGAAATGACCTGGCAAAGTAAGACATCAAAAAATTTGGATCCAGTGACATAGAAGAAAATGTCAAAAACTTGCAGCTAAGAATAAAATGAGGAATTCAATAAAAGGTTGCTTCTCTGGGTTGGATTTTTTCCAGGTCAACAAATTCTGAGTCACCGAGAGAAAGGAGAGCCCAGAGTTCTGGTGGCCTGTGACAGCCTCCCTTCCCCGGATGCAGTTAGGGCACTGCCCTTGCCAATAGCCCTGACTCAGCCACCCCTTGGAGTGTGGACACCAGAGCCCAGGAGCAGAGCAGAATTTGGCTGCATCTGGTTGTGTTCCCGGTCAGTTTGCATTTTTGACCTTAGAGTGAGGGCTATGATTTAAATGTGGCCATTTCTACAAGTTCAGTTAATCCTTGAGTGTTCGCAAAAGGCAAAATGCTATAAGCAACGATGGTTTTCTCATACTAAGAACAAAAGCAAATGTTGCCTGTCAGCTGGACTCTGGGGAAAAGGGGTCCAAGTCACCTAATATACATTAGCATAACTATGTGCTATGATAATCACCACGGTCATCTCACCATTGGGGCTGTAATGATGCCAGAGTAATGAGGACGCTGCACCGTGCTGGCCATAGTCTTTACACTGATGGGAGGGATGGCGTGTGATAAAGGGCATTGTTGAGTTTGCTTTCCTTGGACAGACCTGCCTTTGCCCTCTCTTTGGAGAGAGCAGCATCTGTGCATACAATTTCTCTTTTACAGGGGAGTTTGTTTTACTTCTTGATGCGCAATGTGCACAAGTCTGCTGTCACAGAGTCCCAGAGCCAGCAAGGTCCCTGGAGGAGGCTGCATGTCCACGCAGCACACAAACAGGGTCAGGACGGTCACATCTGGCCACTGCAGCTCATTTATACAGCTGGGCTCTGGAAACCTCAGCTTCACTGCGCACGCTGTGCCAAGCACCCCACCGAGCCCTGGCCTCGAGGAGATGTGAGGGGCTCCACCCACGGCACTGGGGTAGACATACCCAGCTGCTCAGAGGAGGACCAGTAACAATATGTTACGTGCCAGGCTGTGTGTTAGGCTTTGGGACCAACCAGAAGTTGCAGCCCAAGGCTCTCCCATCTCCCGGCACCCAGACTGAGCCTCCAACCATCAGAGTCCTTGCTTCAGGTAAAGGCAATGGCTCCCTACTTCCCCCTTGCCCCCTTAATACAAAGTACTGTTTTTAACATCAAAACGTTTTACAACTCTCCCACATAGGGCTATATTTTTAGCTTCTGATGTTTGGAAAATATATACAAAACAAAAACGCTACTAAAAGAAGTGCAGGGGTGCTTTGACATGGATTCTTATTTCATGAACGATAGCAATACCTTAATATATTTGAAAAATAGTCACCCCATATCTGTGAGCTGTAGTATGCATGACAGTTAGACAGCGTGCTTTGTGAACATGTGGGTTCGTGGACCTCTAGGTCTGCCTCTGCCTCCCTACTCTCTCACTCCATGGACCAAAATTCCTGACCCACAGAACAGGGACACTGAATTCTTCAGCATTTTATAACCTTGTGTTAGCTGGCTCATAGGGTTCAAAATAAATGTGTGAAGAAAAACATGGAAAAAGCTGGGTTAGACAAAGTCAACAAGCTCTCTTTATAGCAGGACTTCTCAGAGCCTTGGGTGTTAATTCACTAAGAAGAAAGATGGTAGGGACTTCAGAATTTCTAAACTTCCCTTTTTCTAGGCATAAGTATTGACGTATTTGGGAACAGTGTAGTGAGAAATGCTACCTCAGGTTAAGACACTGTCTCCAGAAGCTCTCTGCTGAATATAAAGTATAACCCGGAGGACGGAAACTGGTAAACCTCTTGCCTCCAATAGGATTTTACCAAGATTAGCTCCTGGGAGAATCTGTTGAGCTGCCAAGAGGGAGTTCTTGAAAAAACAGATCTGAGGATCCTGAAACATGAGCAGCTTCGCTTCTTAGCTCAAGTGACATTTATGGCTCTAATTATTATTTCATTAAAATTTCCCTCTCTGTGTGGCTAGGAGAGCAAATGGCTGACTCTATCTCGAAGTTGGGAGTCACAACGAAGAGGGGATATCTTGGTACCCCATACGCTTATGCGGTACCCTGCATAAATGTTCTCTAGAGGTTATGTAAGAAAATTGTACACAGCACTTCAGTTTTTAGGTTGGATGTGTATTTTCCTGGTTTGTTTTGTGAGACCTTTAAGTTTCACTTGGGAGAAGGAGGGAAGAAACCTCGGGCTACCACGACCCGACCCAGGGGCTGATGTGGGCTGATCAGAGCCTGCATTCCAGGGACTCCCCTCTGAGCCACCTCCTTCCTCACCCCAACATATGCTGATCCCCAAATTGTTACAGCTTTGTGCTATTTACACTTCAGATTCAGATCCCTGTTGAAATTCTAACTTTTCTAGGGAAGGTGCAATTGCAAAGTTTAGTCTTTCACCATCTATGTGTGACACTGAAAACACAGTTGACGAGGTCAGAGGAGTTTGTAGAAAAGCAGGGAGCATTCAGGACAGGACGGGATGGGCCTGCTGGAGCATCCCAGCAGGGTGTCTCTGGATGGAGACTCAAGGGACCCCCAAGGGAGCTCATTTTGCTCCAGTTAAGTGGTGAGCTTAAACAGCCAATCACTTGAGGTAAAACAAAGGGCAGACCATCTGTGCTTGCACACACAGCTCAGCTAATGTGCAGCAGGAAATAGGAGTAATTACTTAGACATTTTAAAGCCTCCAGCAATTCTTCCTCCATTAAGTGAACGTATCAGGTTAGAGCGATTTTTGGACTGGAGGTTACTAGCAGAATTGTCTCCATTTGTCATTCTTCATTCATGTGCCACACTGCTAACGAGCACCTCCTTGCCACTCACTTATCTCAGTGGAGACATCATTTTGGTTTATAGCCCTTTCACACAACTTCGTGTTGATCAGTTAATAATTTATCAAGAACCTCTAGCCAAATATGAAAACAAATGTATACCATAACACGTCACTAAATCTTTCTTTTGAACCATTCAAAGGGACAGGCAGAAAGTCAAATTACCAAACATCTGGGCTTCTTTACTGTCTTCTTATAATGTGGTTTTAACTTTCCATGCATTTAGAATGAAAATCATACCAATTAGAAGGTTTGAACTGATGTGGAACTCCTATTAAGGTGCTAAAACATTCACTCTGTCAAACAGGAAAAAGAAACTGATTCCTTTGAGATTTCCTCCATTAAACTAGTTTCCTAATTACTACATGCTACCGAAATAGCTTTGACTGTGCTTCTTATCTCAAATGATACAGTTCAATTAGCCCGTAAAAAATTTTAGGTCTCAAGTGACAAGAAATCTCACAACAAATCCAACCTACATCAGAGGACACAGATATCTATTAAAATATTCTTGGGGGCTACCAACTTTCCTTATTTCCTTCCTGATGATACTATGCTCAATTTTACCCTAGTCCCTCAATATAAGCCGTTATCAATATGAACAGCAACGTCAGCTATAATCTACCAAGTACCTACCAGGTAGCAGGCTGGTTGCATGTATGACTGTAGTGAGTTATTTCAATACTAGTCCAATAAAATAGGTATTATTCACATTTCACAGATGAGAGAATGAGGTTGAGAAGAAATTAGAAAGCTCAATTAGAAAGTAATTAAAATGGCTTAATCAGTGTCCAAAGTGTGACTGAAATCCAGGTCTTCACCAAACTTCATGCCCTTAATCACACATGACTGCTATAATCTTTGTGGACACTTTCAACAAAATTCCTTCAATATACTTGTCCTTTTCTTTAATTAACTAAGGTGAACTCCTGGAGGGTTAAAGTACAAGTGTTCTTTCTTTATATCCTGATTTTAAAAAATACACAAAACTAGAGAAAGTACTATAATGGACCCTCATAGGTACCAAAGGTGTCTAATCCCCTAAGCATAGAGTCCTCTGATTTCACTTATCACTTTACTCCATTTTAGAGAGTATTTAAGGACAAATTCCAGCCATCATGTCATGTCACCCATGAATATTTCAGTTTGGATCTCTATGGAGACACATTTCCCAACACTGCCACCCTGCTCTTACCATCCCACATCATCACCAACACAGAGTCTGTCTGCATTGAGGTTCTGGTAGGAAACAAGCAGCATATTCAGAAGAGGTCACTGAAGAGACTTGATAAAAGGACTGTTTACACAGGTACTGCCAGAGGTCAAGAAAGTCAGCAAAGGGTGGTGCAATACCTGAAGAATAGTAAAAAAGTAAAGGTGTTGTTACCTTCAGACCCAAAGAAACAGAAATTTGGAGAGGACGAGCTGACAGAAGGGAAGGACGGGAGCATGCAGGCTTCATCCACTCTCCTTCCCCTCAGGCCTCCTCTGAGTGCCTCCCATAGGCCGGATCCTATGGGGATTCAGAGAACTGGGATTTGGGATGATGAATACAAGAATTGGTGAACTGTTTTTTCTGTAAAGGGCCAGACAGTTATAATTTTGGGCTTTGAGGTCACGTACAGTCTCTGTCCCATAGTCTCCATTGTTTATTCAGTCTAACTGAGCTTCCTTAAGGTATAACTGACAAAATGTAAGACGTCTAAAGGGTACACTATCATTTTGTGCAGTATTGCACAGTGTGAGAAGGTGTCCCCTCAATTAATACCTCCACCTCACATAGTTAGCTTATTATTTTTGTGAGAAAATTTGTTTTATTTTAGCAGATTCCAGATATATGATCTACTATTATCAATTATAGTCACAATGTCATACATTAGATCCTCAGATTTTATTCCTAAAGATTTGTATGCTTTTACCCACTGATTTCTATTCCCCTCAAACCCCAGACCCTAGAAACCACTTTTCTACTCTGTTTCTATGCATTTGACTTTATTTTTAAGATTCTACATATAAGTGATACCAGGCAGTAGGTGTGTATCCCTGTCTGGATTATTTCAATTGAATAATCACAACAGGTCCACACATGCTGTCACAGATGGCAAGATTTCCTTCTTTTTAAAGGCTGAATAATACACCACATTAGGGGTGTGTGTGTGTGTGTGTGTGTGTGTGTGTATGTATATGTATATATGTATACATACACACACACATATATAAATCTTACAGTTTCACTAGAGTATGACTTGGTGTCAATGGCATCTCAGTCAATTTTCTCATATATATGGCATACTTTTTCCAAGATGTAGGCATAAATCTTTTTTTATTTCAGGAAAGCAATCTTGTTTTATAGTTTGGAGGAAATATTCTGTCTCACTGCTTTAGAGTTTTTTTTTTCCTTTGGGGGTTCTAATCACACACATTGAATTTTCTTTGTATAATTTTATATCTATTGTTTTCTGTATTTCTTTGATTCCTTCCCTTTCCCTTTTCTGTCTTGCTTCTTATCTTTTTGTTTTTCATATGTGTGTGTTTTATTTTATTATTATTATTTTTTAGTTGAGGTAACATTTTATTGAGGTAACAAATCCCCTATATTTGATTTAGGGGAATAAGTTCATACTTTCTCAGATATAAGCCACCACACAATCCCACCTCCAAAGCACCCATATAGTCCTTTACCCAAGACCACTGCCCCTTTTGTTCCCACCTCCTCCTTCCCTCTCTAGTAGCTTCATTCTGCAGGCAGATTTCTAGGCTTTGTTTTACTTTAGTTTTGTTAGTTCTTTTGTTGTTTCTCTCTATTCTACACAGGGGTGAACTCATCCTTTTATTGTCCACTCCTTCATCATCTGGTCTCATGTTTCTTTCAGTTTAGTCTTCATTCTGAAGGGGTTTTTCTTTATTTTCACAATTTTTTTCCCTGAGGCCTGACATAACTTTTTCACGTCTTGCTAGCTTTCAGTCATTTTGTTTCTGAAATTTTCTACTTCTCAGTTATGCTAAGTGTTTGGAGTTCCCAAACTGCTCTTGCTCTTATTTTATTCTTTTGCAATAAGATTTTGTAATTCTTCTATAAGCTTTCTGGTATGCCTTCATTAACGATTAATTTGCCTCCAGTTTTCCTACGGTTTCCTTACATGGAGTTTGCTTGCAGTCTTCTTCATTTCCTCTTGTTTATTTGAGATGTCCCCTTTCTCTTTGATTCTTTTAGAAGAAGATTCCTGCGGAGATCCTCAGGGTGGTTTTCCCTGAGAAACAGTTCTAAGGCTCCCTCCTCTGAGGTTCCCATGAAGTATTAACAAACACAACCTGTCGGTCCCTTTCCTCCACCCTCTTCCCTTCCGAGAAGTGGAATTGTCTCTCCATTTCCACACTGTTCATTTTTTGTTTTCTGAATACGAAACAGTTTTTTCCTCGAAGTCAGCCTCTACCTTTCCAGAGGGGAAGATCATGTTGGCCATTGCTGAGTCTCCTGGACCTTCTGATGCTCGGGATGTCTTATTTGCTCGCATCTGCTCTCTGGAGTCTGGTACTTTCCTCTACTGGTTATTTCCAGGTCCCCTTGCTGAGGGTGCCACTCAGGGTGAGGCCATTGCTCTTTGGCAATGAGCCTTTGATGCAATGTCTGTGTTTCAGGTCTCCTAAGACCCTCAGGACTCTCTCTTCTATACATTATTCTGCCTCCACAGGTGGTGACCCCACACACGTCCTAAGCAGTCCAGAAGACACAGTCTCAGCTTGAGTAGGGACAAGCCAGGCACCATGGCCGCACAACCCAGTGATGCTGAAACCCTGCCGTGCTCTTTCCTCACCAAACTCCACACCCAATTCACCTCTTATCGTTTCAGACAGAACCTAAATGACCAAACCGTGGCTAAGAAGGAGTCAAAAGGAAGCACTTTTGGCTTCCTAGACTCAGAATACAGAGGAGCACACCAGGGAGGCTAGCGGTTCCATCAGGGCCAGAAAAGGGGCTGGGCTTTGCTGGAAGAACCTGTCACATGACTAGAACCAGACGAGCCACGATTTAATCCAGATCCAAACTTATGTCCTCAACCACCTTACTCTTACCCTACCCCAAAAGGGACAGGGTCAAACAGGAGTGAGAAAGGCTCATTTTCAGCACAACCAGGACTTCCTTATCAGGAAATATCTTTCCTCGACTGCGTTACCTCGTTATTTATCAGTGATTCATTCTACCCCATTTTTTTTTCTCTCTAGTTAAACTTCTCACATGTGGGAATGTTGGGGGAGAAAGGATGGCCTGAACAAACTCCACAGATAGGTTTTTACAGACAACACCCCCACCTCGGACCAGAGAGATCTAAGACACCGAGGACTATGAATCCCATAATGCCATCACCGAAGCGAGACTGCTGGGAACTGAGGGTGGAATTGAGCACCCATGTTGGAAATATAACCAGACGTGGGCTTTGGAAGCCATTTTGTGTGGTCGCCAGATTTCTGTGTGCATTTGGGATTCCAGCTCAGTGGAACTGGTAGGAGGATTCACCAATTTATTCTTTCTTTTTTTCCCCCTTCCTTTTGTAAATAAACCCTTGATTAGCATTAGTGTGTGCGCCTGCAGTTGTGTCTTATTATAAGTCCCTTTTTAAGCACAACAGGAAGACTCCTCTGGGATCTCATAAATTACAAAACTACCATCCCAGCTTTCAGTCTGCTATACATGGACAGGTCCATCTTGTGAACACACTGGTCTGCACACCCATGGGTGGTAAATTATATTGCTTCAGTTTGTCACAGGAAAGTTATTTCCATTAAAAATTAACTTTGACTTAAAGCAAGGAATGAAGTGGAAGTATTTTCTTCTGTGAATGGAAGAAGGTTTTAAGGTAGAGTAAAATGCTCCAGGCCATTCATTCGCTAGACAATTATTTATTGCGTGCCTACCATGTACTAGGAATAATAATGTATAGCACACACTGTCCCTGCCTGTATGGTACATGGAATATAGAGGTAAGGACAACCTGAGACCTCTATGTGAGGAGGGTTAACATAGGAGAAGAATAGTCACAGCAAAAGGGGCAGCCTTCTTGGAGACATTTCATCTCAGCAGACACCTGAAAGACATTGAGTTTAGCAAGGCAAAGAAGGAAGTGAAGAGTGTTCTAGTAAGAAGGGAGCTGCAATGCCAAAGTCCTGGAAAGAAGAAAGAACAGAGTGCATTTGAGACAGTGAGTGAAGAATATAGCTGGAGTCTGGTGTGGGGAGGAGAGGGGTCAGCACGAGCTTTAGAAATGGGAGAGCAGAGGTCCTATGAAGACTTGCAGGTTGACTGAATACAAGAAAAACCCTCCATTCCATTCATTGTGGTCATTTGAAGTTGTTGCTGATGGATTCAGATCAAAACATATGCTGAAATGGTGAGTGATGTCCACAGGTTCACAGGTGTGTATTTAGAAATTGCAGTTTTTGTTTTTTTTTTAAAGATTTTGTTTTATTTATACATACAAGCTGGGGTACAAGCCAGAGGCGTGGGGCGGCGAGAGGGTTCACCAGAGACAGAGTGGGGAGCAGAACAGGCAGATCAGAAATACACTGCTGAGGGGAGCAGCGGGCGAGGCAGGAGAGGTCTGCCGCACCATGTGGGATTCTCCCCGGCTGGGCGTCAAACTCGCGTCGCCGCTGCCGACAGCTCCACAGTGCAGTGCTCAACCGCTGTGCTACCGGGGAGGCCCTAGAAATTGCAGTTTTTATGGAAACAGATACTCAATGGAAAGATCTTTTTAAAAAATGTATATTATACTCTGTGATGTAGAGGCAAGATTATATGAAGACCCATTGTTTGCAAAAGTGTATGTCCAATGCTCAATGAATATTCAAGGCACCAACATACAAAATTAACAACTTTTAAATAAGCACTCATTTTTTAATATTCTAAAAATTAGAGTGCCATTGTTCAATTTGAAGGAATAGAGATTTCCATGTTTAAGTAACTAAAAGTTTGTCTTTCATGGTTGTTCGAAGATTCTCTGCTATTCATGAAAGTAGGTTATTTCAAAACTTACTATTCAAAGACTGTCAAAGAATATTATAACTGCAATGTTTAATTATTACTTTGAGGGAAAAGAGATTAATGCTTCTCTGTCTCCAAAATTTTGAGTTTCAGGATATTCTAGTGGTGGAGAAGGTGCTGGTGACTGGGAATATGGTGGCTTGTTGGCACTGGAGGCAGGCCCCAGGTATTAAGAGAGTGTGGCAGTCCTTTCCCCCAGAGATTTACTAAGAAGCCACTGACACCGGCACAGCCTGTGATCTGTGGTGTCTCTGGATTGGGGGTTGGGAGGCCCTTGATCTACAACTCATAAAATGTTGAGATTACTTCTTTGTTTGTCTGGGCCCCAAGAGTGTGGGCATGAAACCAGATATGTTTAGGAAGTCTCAAGGTCTCCTGCAGATGTGTAAGAGTGACGGGTAAGTGGCAGGGAGGGCCAATACAGAACAAAACCAGGACACATGGTGTTTGCTTTTGTTACCTGCTCCTGCCTCCATGGATTCTGAACTTCTGCTGTTTTCTCTTCTGTCCCCATTCATTCATTCTCTCAACGAGTATCTAGTGAACTCTTAAGAACTAGGTGCCAGACAAAAACACTAATCCAAAAGGATACATGCACCTGTGTGTTTATTGCAGCACTGCTTACAATAGCTAAGGTATGGAAACAACCCAGATGTCCAAAAATAGATGATTGGATCAAGAAGATGCGGTACATATACCCAATGGAATACTATTCAGCATTCAAAAATGATAAACACATACAATTCGCTGCAACCTGGATGGAACTAGAAGGGATCATGCTTAGTGAAATAAGCCAGAAAGAAAGAGAAAAATATCAAATGGTTTCACTTATAACAGGAATATAGGGGAACCAAACAAGAGAGAGACACTCAGTGAGGGAGGGGGAGGATAAGGACTCAAAATGGGGAAGAAAAGAGCACAAGGGATGATGGTGATGGGTCATGGGTGACTCGGTGCTGGGCTGCCCAAGGGGAATACACATTGCAAAAAATATAAATAACAATAAAAAAAAAGAACTAGGTGCCAGACAGTCTGCAAGCTACTAGACCATCAACAATCCACCAAATCACGACAAAATTATTCCAAATAACAATTAAGTGCCAGGTAATGTTCTGGTCACTGGTGAACAAGACAGACATTTTATGAATAAATCATATTACCCTGAATAACATGACTTTCTTCCCAAGACTAGCCAGTGCTTGTGACAAAATTTCCAGGGTGAGATGACTCAAAGAGACACATTCATGTGATTATAAAAACAAAGACTACTGACTAGAGAATATCATCTCTTTGGGGAGATGGACAGCAATCTAGGGTGGTCAAGGGTCTAGAAACTAATTCATATTAAATGACTAAGAATACCAGGAATGTTGATGCCAGAGAAAAGGAAACTCAGGGGAACACTGACGGCTGCCTTCAAATATGTCAGGAAGGGTCATATGGAAGCTTGTTCACTTCAGTTCGCTCTGGGGCAGAGCAGGAGCACGAGGTGCCCATCTCAAATAAAGAAAAGCAATTTTCAGCTGCCCAGTAAGAGAGCAGTTTCCCTCGTGAGGTAATGAACACATTGTCCCCAGACATACTCAAACAGAAATTAGATAAGAATGTGTCAAGGATTCTGTAGAAGCAGCTCCTGGGTTTTATGTCCTCATCCCAACAGTGCCCATTACTCAGTGCTTACCCTGCCCCAGACACTCGGCCAAGGGCATTACAAATGCACGCTCATTTAACTTTCGTAACAACTCTACGTGGTGGGGGATGGTCTATTTTTAGATGAAGACCCTCAGGCCTGGAGAAGGTAAGTGGATTTTACAAGGGCACACAGTAGGGGGAGTAGCCAGGCATGGGTCCAGGTCTCTGGGGTTCCATCCTTTGTCTTTCTCCATATTGGACCGTGGCATGCCCAGGAGACTCCTAAACCATGGCTTCTTCTCAGTCCCCGGCAAGGTTAGGTGCAGCATTCACTCCATCACCACAGACAAGAAGTGGCACTCAAGTACCACTCTTGGCACTATGGCTATGTCAGGAACACAATCTGGAGTGGAGCTCCCAGGGCCAGTGAATGGCCAAAGTGGGGCTTGAACCCAGGTCTGCGTGATACTGCTTTAAAGCCCAGCCTCTTTCATCAGGCTACTAATAGGGGTAGAAATATTGAGTCAATGAGGCTGGATCAGACTGAGTTGGAATTCCATTCCCACCCGTAACAGCAGAGCTCTTCTCTAATGCTAACAAAGAAAACACACAATCCAGAGGAGATGTGTTCCTTAGTAAAAAGGTTTGAGCTTGCATATCATTATAACATGTCCTTCCCTCCCGTCTCTCCCTGCCTCTCTCCTTCCTGCTTTTTCTCCTTCCGGCCTACATGCATTGAATGACTTTCAATTAGCACAGATACTGCTAAGCGTGCTAGATTCATAACATAGATTAAGCATTTCTTTAGATACCTTATTTTAGGTTACCAAAATTTGGGTAAATGGAAGATAGAAAGATAGTCACTATACAGTGATTTGGTCAACATGTATTCAGTAAAATTAAATTTTTTTTTCTAGGATATTCAGAAAGGGTGATTCTGTTTTAGTTTTTTTTTTCCCCCCCAATGGTGCTGCTTTTCAAATTGGCAAATGTTGACTTCTCTCTTTCTCATCTCTGGGATGTTTTAGAATGTGAACAAGTCAGGAAAACTTGAGTGATCTTTCTTTTCTATTCTCAGAGAGATCTTATCCTGGAGGGAAGGGTCTGGCCTGTGGGCTGGGATTCTGAGTGAGCGTGTTTCTCCAGCTGGCCTGTAGCTGCAGAACATGGTACAGCAGACCGCAACCGGAATCAAGTGTCAATTGTACTTTACTTCTCATCAGATTCCCCGTGCTCAAGTGGACTAATACGCGCAGACAGCCTTTCACCCAGCATGGTGGGCAAATGGGATGAAAAAGGACCTAAGAGAGGAGGCGCCTTAGGATGTGGCTACTCTGAACCTACATTTACTGAGAGCCAAGCCACAGACATAAACAAAGGGCCTTGCCATGGATGGGCCCGAGGGAGACACTCACGGCCATATCATGTGATGGCAAATGCCCAGAGAACCCGCTCTCCTAGAACTTGTGGGAAATTTGGAAGAAGATGGACCAGAAAATTAAAATTAGGAAGATCAAATATGTTGGCTAAGGTCTCATACCATTGCAAGTGACAGGAATGGCAAGTCTAACTGAACTTACCCAAAAAAAAATACGATGATTAAAAATTTCAGATACGTTATGTCTTATGAGTTCAATTTGAAGCACATGGTCAATGAAGCAACCAGAAAGATATCTCTTCCTCTCTGTTCTGCTTTCCCCTGCAGCATGTGAACCCAGGCAGGTGTGACCCTCAGAGATCCATGCTTCTCACAGATCACTTCAGACCCCAAATCAGCCCTCACCAGCGCAATCCAGAAGCACGAAGAGAGGTGGTGACAGAGGAGGGGGGCAGATATTGACAAAAGAAGGGAGCACGACCAGCCAGTGAACATCTTGTTGGTAGGAGCTAAACTCAAGGTAAGGGCAGCCTCCATTTCTCCATTTTCCCGGAAGTCAAGTTCTCAGGTCCTGATGTTTAGCAAACTAAAGCTGGGAGCAAAGGTACACAGAACTGAAACCCTCTCATCTTAGACACCATTCACTCTGCTGGAGCCAACCCTAGGAGAAGCTGTGCAAATATCTACAGCCCCAGAATTAGCAGAGCTGGTGGTGAAGAAATGACAACAGTCAGAAGTTCATGGCAGGTGAGTGTGAAGGCTGCTGCCTTTTAGTGAGACCAGAGATGTGGGAAGATGTTTAAGTTCTAGGGTAAAAATAATGACTTCTCGAATGCTTCAGGGGAAGCAAAGTTGAACTTGGAATGGAAGTCAAAAGCAAATTCCTCTAGGTATTTATGTAGGAACCAGGAGTTATTTGTGGGACAAATCTTCAGCCCTATTTTTGCAATCAATGCATAGCAAGGTTTTTAAAAATGGATTATCCCTGAGAACATAACAGATAATTAAGATCTGCAAAGGGAATTCTGCAGGAGTCCAAAATCATGTCATTCAAGACATTAGCCTCTGACTGCCTCTCTCAGTCTCAGGATAAATTTTAGCATACTTAGGCTTTAGGCCAGATGCGTAGAGTGATTTCAGATATGCTGGTTAATGATGCTTTGAGTTCCTCCCATTCCTCCCAGTCCTTCACTGTAATTCCACTCTCTGCCTAGGTCTCTAGCTGGAGCCTCACAGACTAAGAATAATCCATCTTCACACAGCAGACTTTTAAGTATTTGAATTAAGTTACCATAATTCTCCCAGTTTGCCTCTTCTCCTGTATAAGCAACAGTTCTTCTGCTGTTTTTCATCTCAGCCATGCCATGTTTTTCTGAGCCACCCTCAACCCCACCAGACTGCCTACCTTCTTATAAAGACATTCCATTGTGTCCATGTCTAACTTAGTCCCCAGGTGTGGTCTGACAGTACAAAATACAGAGATCCTATTGCGAGTAATGCAGCCTGGGATTCTAGTGATATTTCAATCAACATCAGCATGTCAGTTTCACAGGGACAGTTGTCATGCTGGTCACTACTGTGCTAGTAACAGGGAAGAGGTTAGAACCAAGGGCAGCTCCCTTTCACCCACTACAAGACACATCCAAACGTTATTCGGATGCAGTTATCCAACAAAAAAATGCATATTCCAAGTTTTACCATTATGCAGGCTACATTTACGTCTTCACTGAAAAGAAAATCAAGGAATTTATCAAATGTTTCAGTGGAATCAAGACACATTGCACTGATGTCATCCCTCATCTATTGTAATGCTGTGTTTCAGAAAACAAACAGAACATTATGATGAGACTCATTCTTGATAATTCATGCTGGCTTCATGGAATAATCTTTGCTTTTCTAAAGGCTCACAGACCAGCTAATTTAAAATCTACTCTAAAGGTAGATGCAAAAGGATGTCATATTTCATGATATATAGTTTGGGGAATTTATTTGTCCTCTCTTTTCTGAACTCAGAAATATATTTTTCCCAAATTTCACCACTAGTGTAGGAGGAAGGGGATTGAACCAGCAGCTCAGGGATCTGGTTTCAGACCAGCTTTGCTCCTAGTTAGCTGTGAAACCTTGAGCAAGTAGCTTAACTCATTTTTAAAAATGAATGGTTTGGACTATAGCCTCCAAGAGTGCTTCCAGCTTAGTTTTCTTTAATATATTTATCTATCGAAAATAAGCTACCTACAGTTTTCTGATTTCAATGTCTGGTCTCGGCATGAATTGCTTCCCCTTGCTAATAACAGACACACTTACCATCTTGAAAAGTACTTTAAAATCCAGATTGATTGGGTGTCTTCTGTGTTTTTTAAAGCATTTTTATAGAAATGTAACTCACATACTATAAAAGTCACCCCTGCCAAGTGTACTGTTCAATAGCTCTTGGCATAGTCAGAGTTGTATAACAATCACGCCATTCTAAGTGGAGAGCATTTTCAACCCTTGTTCTTAAATGGATTTGAGCAGCTGCTCCCCCAGGGGTCTGTTCAGGCTGAAGCGACAGACCTTAGTCTGCGAACCTTCTTTCACTTGTTTCTCCCATTCCTAGATTGTGTCGCCTCATTCAGAAGCACAGTTGGTACTCAGAACAGGGTCGGCTTGCCAATGAAAGCTTTCGGAAATGCCCACAGATCTTTTCATGGGCCCACAAATGCCTGTTTCCTGTCTATACCCAGAGTGGTAGAAATTACAGAATTGTCATAGTGTCCTAAAGAGATGGGATCTTGGTACCACCTGTACTTTTCCCATTCCTTAGTCAAAATACACTCAAGCTTCTCAATCCATGAACAGCTATCACTATTTCTCAAAGCTACTTTGTACCAAGTTCTGGAGGTTTGAGATTCTAGAGATTCAGGGGAGAACAAGACAGGCAAAGTTAAGCTAGTGTGGCACCTGTAGTCTTGTTGGGGGAGAGAAGCAGGAAACAATGACTATAAGTACATGATTTCACATGGAAATAAGCACTGTGAAGAGAGAGCAATGATACAATATAGTGACCCCGGGGTATACAATTATAGAGTTCAGAAACATTCTCATATTCATTATCTCAATGGGTCTTCCCTACCCCTCTCTGATCTAGAAAGGGCATTTGTTATTATAATACCCCTTGGACAGATGAGCTGCTGAAAGGTTGCATGATTCCAAGAAAGTCCTTTAACTAGAGACAGAGAGAGCCAAGATTGGGTCTGACTCTGAACCAAGATGCTTCGTGGGGTGTTTATCCCATGGACTATCAGGTCACCAGTACAAGTGGTAATTATGGAGACTGGCGATTAAGACAAAACATTAGAAGAGATTGAAAATACATTAGGGAAATAGAAAATACAAAACTACCTAGATATCATGTATAATGAGAATGCTTTTTGTGGCATTCTCTTTGTGGACAAAGACTGAAAAGTGATATATGGAAATGAACATAGTTTTTGCATTAGGAGTGTTTTTTTCTCATTGCCTAAAGTTTGACCCAAAATAAATTAAAGACACAAGATGAGGATAACTTTGAAAATTTGATTACACCATATCTATACTAGTAAATTGTCATTTATATAAAGATATTGTGTGCACCATGACAGTTGCAAGAATAACAGAAACATTTGTTGACAATGAACTTCAGAGAAGGCAAAGGACCAATTACTTGATCCTCAAAAATGGAAGCTTATGAAAGATGTCAGGCTGACAGTGGAGAAATCACCTGGATCAGAAGGAAAGGAAATACTCAAGACCTATATTCCTCTTGCAAACAAAGAACCATGCGTGGGAGAGCCAGTCTTGGGCAGAATCCTGCCCTTGAGGAACACATACAGGCTCCTCCACTGTGTGGGTCCATGCACTTGCCAACTAAAGTCTCTCCGTGGTCTTACCAGGAAGAGGAGTGTATCATGTGATTGAAATTCTAATGGGGCATGAATAGATAGTGTGTTAATCCTACTGAGTCAGTTGAGGAGTCATGAATAAAGCAGAGATATTTAAAGATGAGGGGGGGCAGGGTGTAGGGAGCCCAGCAGGAACAGTGGCTAGGGAAGGGGCGTGGGGCTGCTTACAGAGGTGGACTATTATCACCCTCTTGCCTGAAGGACCAGGAGTCTTGAGGAGAGGACTGCCTTATGGGATGTGTGACCTTTGCCCTCTCCAGAAGGGAACTGGGAGACCAAATAAGTCCCCTTCATGCCCCGTCAGTTTGCACCCTGTTACCAGTTTTCTTTCGTGGCTGAACTCGGAGAGCAGCAAGAGAGCAGGAGTGTTCTTGGGTGTAAATGCCGGCAGCTCAGCCTTCACAGCGCAGAGCAGGACAGGCAAGGGTGGAAAGTGCATCTGGGCAAAGGGGAGATTCCAGTGTATGCAGGAAGCAGGGGACATTTGATCCTGGACCTCCTTTTCTTCACAAATTCCCCTGGTCCCATTTTTTTATTTCAACCAGGTTGTGGTACAGATGGAAAAGCAAGAGTCCGGAGTCCAGTACCAGGGTTCAGAATCTTCAGGCGTCTATGTGAGGGCTTCACACATCCAAATCTGCAGTCTTTTCGAGCTAGTAGAGATCACAGGCTCTGGAGCCAGACTAAGGAGTGCAGATCATACCTCTGCAACTGACTGCCTGGCTTTGTGCTTCTTTTAATTTCATTGAAGGACAAAGTGCTTAGAGAGTACTCAGTTAGGGTTGGCAATTTTTATGTATCAATGGGGATTACTGTACCTATTTCTTAGTGCTGTTGTGAGAATTAAACAAGATAAACCATGAAAGAACGTCAAAGGATCATAGGGCACCATTTAACAACACCAAGGCCACCGGCTTCCACTTTCCCTTCTTCCATCCCCTCTCTCTCCTTCCTTCTTCCACATTCACTGAACAAGTGATTGAGCCAGGCACCGTCCTGGGCACTGAGGAGTCAGCAGGGAACAAGCACACTGGGTCCTCGCCATGGATTTGGCGCTCACACCCAAGGGCCATGTGGATGACAAGCAAAGGACCACATCAAGGCACAAGGAAATGTCAGGTGGTGGCAGATGCCAAGAAGAAAACAGAACAGACCAGGCGACCAGCCTGTGAATGGCAAGACCAGCATGGGAAGACTTATAAGGGAGTGATGGAAGGATGAAGGCAAAGAGAGGGGGTGAGCTATGCACTTTCAAGGAGCAGGGAGGAGGCCAGTATCCCTGGAGTTGCAGGGGAGGGGCTGGAGAGGAAGGCAGGAGTTACAATGACGAGGGGTAAGTAGAGGCACACCTGAAAGGCACATCTGAATGCACTTCTTAATCTTGCTTAGATTCGGACGAGGTGGGTGTGAGGAATAAGGTGTGCAGAGAAGCCCTGTGGCACCGGGAATGTCCCAGCTACTCTGTCCTCTCAAAGAGAGCCCCCTGAGCTCTGAGCCTCCAGGAAACAGAAGCAAGGAGGACCCTGGAGCTGAAGCGCGACAAGGGGGAGAGGACATATACAGAAAGCTGGAGGGAGGGTGTTCCGGGCAGGAGGTGAGGCCACTTGGACACGGGCTGGGGGGGGCAGAGACAGCTTTTGCTGAACAGAAAGAGAAATAATATGGTGATTAGCACATGGGCGGGTGCTCGAGTTGGTTCTCAGATCCAGAAAGGCTGGCAGGGCCAAGTCCTCACCCAGCCTTCTGGGTGCGCATTGCAGGGGTGGAGGGGTCACAGGTGTGGAACTGAGGTCATGGGCTCTGTCCATGTGTCCACGGGGTCTCCTGACATTTCTCACATGCTTAGTTAATATCCAGAAGCTGCCAGCCACCATTCAGAAAAAGACGAATCACACTTTCAAACAACAAATTAGCATCAAGGCTGGAAAGGAACTTGGAATCTGAACCTAGCTAGCTCTGCCCCTTTATCAAGCTTTTTGCCCTTTGGCAACCCGTTTAATGTCTCTACGCCATAGTCTCCCCGTCTGTAAAGGAGACATTACCTACTCCCCGGGGCTGTTGGAAGAATCCGATGACATAATGTAGAAAAAGCTGTCTCTTCCTCCACCCTTGTGTGACCATTAGCGGCTATAAGTAGACTCTGAAGCTTTTTGGATTTCCTGTGATTGTCAGTCAAAGTAGCGATGCCAGAGAAGGCATCTGAAGAGCGGGTTTCCTCTGAATTAAACCTCGCCAGCAAAATAAGCTCCTCAGTCCAATATCCTTCCTGCAGGTCAAATAACCCAGAGCAGCGAGCTTATTCTCCAAGGCAACAGCAGATGCTTACAGCAACAGAAGGGAAAGAGTCAGACATTTTAAAGTAGAAAACAAGGTCAAAAACTCAATTTGGCCTGTGCATTCTGACCTCTCACAAACATTTTATAAAACACCAATTGCAATATCAGCTCATTTTCATAAACGCTGCCCCAAATGTGTTCTCTCTGCCTGCCTAGTCAGGCTGGGTGCCCCCAAAATGATCGAATCTGTGATCTTCATGGAGTAAATATTCTATGCATTTAGATGGAATATTTTTAGTCTGGGAGCCTCAATTTGAATATTTGAGTGGATTCTCACTGCACAGAATGTTTCATTTCCAACCCCAGCACAGTGGGTTGCTAAGGTGTAAGTGTTCATGATTAATTCTATTCATAAACATACTGCAAAAAAGAATTAAAAAGCCCCAGTGTATATCAGCATTTTAAATGCTCTGACTTCAATGCCATTTAATTATTTCCTCCCCTTGGCTTTAAATGGAAAGTCCTAGAAAATCAGAAGGGGCTGCTCATAAAGGTAATGGCTTTTCCCCCATAAAAGAGGAAGCACTGGGAAATAAAGTGGAGGCAGCGTGAGATAAGAGCACCGAGCACGTGACAACCTGTCTGCTCAACGCTGCTGTGGTGCCTTGGTTTCCTCACTGTTAGAAAACAGGATGGACAGGTGACAGAAGAGAAGAGGGAGGTGTGGGGGGAAGTTGAGGAAAAGGGGTGAGCTGTTTGGTGATGGATACTACAATTCTGGTGGAGAACCTAGAATGGTGGACATACAGAAATTGATTTAAAAGGTTTCACTTATAACAGAACTATAGGGAAACCAAATAGGAGAGAGACACTCAGTGTGGGGGGAGGGGGAGGGTAAGGGCACAAAATGGAGTAGAAAAGGATACAAGGGACCATGGAGATGGATCACGGGTGGATCAAGGGGAACACAAAATGTAAAAGATATAAATAACAATAAAAAATATATATATATTTAAAAAATAAAAAAATAAAAGGCTGTACACATGGGCAAGCTATCACTTTTTAAAAAATAGCTGAGTAGTAACTCACGGGTTCTATGGCATAGCTAGAGCTGGAGGGGATGATGCAAGGTGAAATAAATCAGAAGGAGAAAGACAAATACTGCGTGATTTCACTCTGATGTGGAATACACAGAAATAAAGGAATGGACAAAACAAACCCTAGAAATCTGACTATAAAATTGAGGCTATAAGAGGGGAGAGTGGAGATGGGGAGTGACAGGGGGAGGGGGCCCGATGGACTACAGGGGCGGGGCTCTGGGTGCTTTGGGGGTGGGTGGGGTAACATACCTCTGAAGGTGTGATCCTGCCCTTCCAAATCATATATAGTGTTGTAAGCCAATATTATCCCCAATAAAAAACTACAAGAATGCTGAAGTTGAAAAACTAAAAGGCTACACACCTGAAACCTACATGATGCTACAAATGTAAAAAAAAAAAAAATTAAATAGGATAATTTTTAAAATCTTTCCTAGTACTAAAAGCTTATGCTATATAATTGTGTCTACAATATTCAGAGATTGCTGCTCTCTGTGTCATAGCTTGCAGCATTTTGAAGGGCTAGAATGAGAAGCAGTAAGTCACCATTACTGGCCATGACCTTGAGGAACAGAATGAATCTCCTTGAGCTTTGCCTTGCCACTTACCCAAGAGGAATAGGCATACAGGCCCCTGGCTACCTCTTACACTGTTGTGAAGATCAAATATCAAAATAAGAAAATGAATGCAGGTTAAGAACATTCCGAAGAGGTTGGGATGTTGAATCTCTGGATGGGGGTGTGAGGTCAGGGCTGGGGGAATGGACAGAGGGTGACGGGTGGGTATTCAAGGATTGAGGCAAAATGACAAAGGCAGCTCTCTCTGCTGGAGGCTGCAAGGCTCAAGGGGAGCACCTCAGCCCTCTAGATATTGAACTATTCCCACCGCTACCCAGCAGGAGTCTCTGGGCTGGGCCCAGAGCAGGGCAGGCTCAGTACACATCCACTCACTGCTGGACTCCTGGAAGGAGGCAGTCACCCAGACCCAAGCGAGGCCAAATGGTCAAAGAGTCCTGGCATCCTCAACAGCCACAAAGAACAAAAAATTCAAAGTAGCTTCCACGTGAGAATGTGTGAGGATGTGAGTTGTCCATATAGCCTAAAACCATAGAGGACCTCTGCAGTCTGTCCTCAAGGGCAGCTCTATCATTTGTTAGACTCCACTTCAGAGCCTTTCCCTGTGTGCCCAGGTATGCCCAGGTGAGAGCAGATTAATGAAAACCCAAGGCACCATGGGGGTAAAAATCTCAGAAGATCCAGGAGCAATGTGAAAGATGTTTGCCAGGAGGAACTGGTTCTCACTCCCTCCAATCATTCTCTACCTTTTCTTCCTAGTTAAGAGAAGTTCTCTGTCTTGTGTTTAGTCTTTCCTGGATTAATGCAAAGATAGTGTGCTTCTACTGGATGAGCTATAAGGTTAGGTGCATTCTTGTAATCAGGGGTAGGGATCTTCCCTGCAGGGATGACCAGCATTATTCTCTTGGGGCTGGACCACTGGGATTCTGGGCTGGCTTGAGGACATTCCCTAGGTAGCACTTGGACCTGCCTGTTCTTCACCTACTCTGCCCACTCTGGAAAATTGGGATGCTGTTTACTGGCAGGTTAGGAGTCCTTTGTCCTCTCTGGTCCACCTCACTGTCCCACTACTGACCAACATCCTGAACCACAGCCCCATGTGTCTTCCGGCTGGAGACCAGGAGCCATGACTCAACTTTGAGTGTGGGGACACCCAGACAGCCCCATGCAAAACCATAAAACTAGATCATTATTTGACTCCACACACAAAAACTAATTGGCTGGAGCCAAAGGCAGTATACTAGGTGTATTCGGTGGAAGGACTTGAGTAGATCATGGCAGACAGTGGCAAAAGAGTTCAAGAACTTACCAGTGTGAAATGGTGTGTCTCTGAAAGACGAGGCTGGGGTGGGGTTGGGGGGCGGGTACCAGCAGAAGCTACCACACACTTAATAGAAACCTTGAAATCACCATATTCCATAGGCCAGGGCAACTGCTTCTGCTTGAGCTGGACAACTTTAAGAGGGAGAATTTTGAATTTAGGTAAAGGCTGAAAATCAAGAATTACCTAAATCTGATTATTTTAAAACTAGTGGCGAAAGATGAAAAACAAACACTAAGTTGGATCCTGCAGATTGCTGAATTACAAAGCTATTGACATCACTGCATTATTAGGTCTCTTATGGGAAAGAGAAGGCCTGCATCGGAAGTGAATGAACCTGTCCCAAAAAATGAGGCCCATGGGAAGAGTGGGATGGTGCATTATTGTGGACTCTCCAGAGGAAAAAAGATAGAGACGTTGATGAGGAAATCAACGTATATATGTACATATACGTATATATGTACATATATATATAATGATTATATGCCTGTTATAATATATATGTAATTATATATATATATATATATATATATATAATATAATGAGTTGGTTCTTATAGTTATGGGAGCTGAGAGATCTTAAGATCTGCAGTAGGCAAGATGGAGACCCCAGGAGAGTCAATGACAGAGTGTCTAAAGGCCTGAGAACCAGCAGGGTTGGTGTCAGACCTACTTGAAGTCTGCGGCAGGAAAAGAGCAATGTCCCAGCTCAGAGACAACCAGTCAGAAAGGATGATTCCACCCTCACTCAGTCTTCTTGTTCTAGTCAAGCCCTCCACAGACTGGATGAAGTCCACCCACATCAGGGAGGGCAACCTGCTTTACCACACCTTTCAAGTCAAATGTTAATGTCATCCAGAAATGCCCTCACAGACCAAATACAAATACAACCGACCAATAAATATGTAAGCAAATATCTGGCCACCCCATGGCCCAGTCCAATCGTCGCAGATGGTCTTGCATCTTCTAAGCCCTCAATTTTCCCTGAACTTTTCTTGCTCTGCAAAGCAGCCCTTTCTTCCTGTCTGATGAGACATTCTCCCCCTCCTAAAAGCTTTGCAATTTCATGGCAAGGAGTCAGTTCTCCCCTTTCCCAGTTACACCAATGTCCCCCACCTCTGCCAGGTTCTATTATCTCAGGATATGTCAATTAACCAAAGTAAAACCCAGGAAGAGGTCATTTTTACACTAAATGAAATTATAAAATTTGCTAATTATTTCACCAAAATCTAGTAAAAAGATCAGTGGGAAGGCATTCTGGGCATACAAATTCAAGGAAAGAAGACTATAATTCTAAATGGGACAGAAATTGCCAATATACATGAACCGACCACAGATTCTGCACTCAACACATTGGCTCAAAATACTCTATTTTGTTGGTTGCATAAAACCTAGACACAATAGAGGCCCATGATAAGTGAAAATAAGCTGACAGAAGTTCCTTACTATAATGGAGAAGGAATTCAAAGACACAAGGAGATTGCAATGTCTGAATGGGTTTATCCAGTATGACTCACACACTCACACCCTAACTGCAGGTCCCCTAAGAGGACCAGGGAGAGCCTCTCTTCACCAAGGCATTAAGAAATGCAAAATTGATGAGGGGAACTCTGGAACCTTTTAAAAATGCATTATAATGACTGTTCTCTGTAGGCTGGGGATGCTGGCTTCTCTTTTCCCTGGCATTCAAAGTGAACTTATGTACTGATTTACAGGAAGAAAATCTACAAAAGCAGTTTAGAGAGATTAGAGATGAACTCAGTCACTGCGGGAAAAGAGGAAGAGAGCGGATTGGAAATACACAGAAGCACTGCCCAGCGACTCTGAGTCCTGGCTGATGGTGGAAAACATGAAATGCTGCTGAGACCAGTCCTTTCGGTGTCACGCACACATGTGCGTGTGTGTGTGTGTGTGTGTGTGTGTGTGTGTGTGCGCGCGCGTGTGTGTGCGCGTGCGCACGCACGCTTCCCTTGTAGCAACCTGCAAGCTAATTATAGGAGCTGAGAATGAGAGTGCTTAGATTGTTCTGTGGCTGTTATTTTTCTAAAGAGATATAGGAAACTGACAAGGGCTCAGGGTGTTGCTGGCATTTGAAGAGTTCAAGTGTTGAGTTATAGGGACTAGGCCACAGGAGGGAGGGGCAGAACCTGGAGATGGCTGTCACAAGGAAATAGAAGATTAAAGGGTTAGATAGCTCTTGATGAGGCTGAAATCTAAAGATTAGATGGGATAAGAAAAGGATAAAGACTTGCTAGCTATTTACCAAACCTGTTTCTTCTTCTAAATTACAAATTACTTTTCCCTGTTTTTCCCTGAGTTGCTGCTTGGATGAGAGCTGCCCACTACTCAGAAGAAACAACTCTGGTCCTTAAGAACGTGAAAAGTCAATCTAGAGAGTGACAAGGCACCGAGATCTTGTGTTTTAGCTGGCATAGTGGCTGGTGAGTCCTAACTAATATAGCTGTTAAAAAATTTTAAAAAATGAAGGTAAAATGGTGATTCTCAAGTCAGATATTCCAGAGGCAACACAATTTCTGCTGATAACAAGGTCCAGGAAGTAACTGTAGCTAAAGTGGAGAGGAGATGAACATCACTGGAAGAAGAGACAAAAACCCAGGAGATTAGGGTGTTAGAGATCAATATGGAAATAATGTCATTGAAGGTGATGACAGGGTCTCTGGAGAAGAGCAGACTGTGAATCGGGATAATCTGATATCAATGAGTATTTATTGGGTGCTGAACATTTTGCTTTCATTCTCTCCTCTAATCCCTGTAAACACTGAACCAACCATTAAACATGGTAGGCATTATTATAAGCCTCTCTCATAAACAGGGAACTAGAACCTCAGAGGGATTTGCATAAAGCCAACAAGTTCAAGCTTGAACCTAAACTCAATCTATTTGGCTTCAAAGTCCATGCTCTTAATAAATATGTTAAAATTAACATGAATAACATGGATTTAAGCTGGAAAAAAATGCTTGTATGTCATACACTAAGATGCCTCACAATATTAGAGCAAAGGTCTCTAGGACTAATTCCAGGAAACCTGGATAATGCTTATGATGAATTTCTCCACATTAATAACCATGTGGCTGCATAGTGTCTCGGCCACCACAGTCTCTGACAGTGGCCTCCATGGTGTTATGAGTCTCTTTAGTATTAACTAAAGACTTGCTGCTGACATTCACTGAATAACCACATCGTCTTCTCCTCTCAGTCTCATGACTCTGAGGGGTAGGTCGGGTCAAAGAGATGGAGTCATTCACGCCAAGTCCAGATAGGCAAGTCAGGTCTTCAGATTCTAGCTCTGTATTTTTTCTCTGACTTAGATCAGAGGTTTCTTTTTTTTTTTTTAAGCTATGGAAGTTTTGCTTACAAACATCTTCAGAAAACCAATATGTACAACAAATAAAAACAGTTTTGATTCTATCATTGTCTGTATGCCCTTAATGTCTCCTAACAGTAAAAAGCCCTTATGCTTGGATGAATAAAGCGGAAGGGACACACCCCTACTCCCACCTTCCTCTATAGCCCAGAGACACCTCCCCAGGGCTCTGAAGAGCACACAGTTGGCAATAAACATGGCTTTCACTTTTTTAGTAACTAACACAAAGAGGGAAACATGAGTGTTTATAAGAGCAACGGCACCATTAGGGTAAAAACAACTCACTGGTCAAAAAAAACTCAAAAGAAGGTTATTCTGAAAACCTGAATACTAGTCCTTTAGCAATATGTACCCAGTTATAAACCCCCAAATTATGCAAATGCATTAGTATGCACTATAACATACACATAAAACATTTCTGTATTTAACCCAAAAATCATATTGTAAAGTATCTATTCCAGAGAAACTATTTTACATGTGTTACAAGAATGTGGAGAGCATTATTCTCAATAAGTCCTAAAAGGAAATTACTCACATATGTACCAAGTGTAGAATGGATAAGGAGCTTATGGTACTTTGATATGTTGGCTCGAGAGACGGCAATGGGCATGAACGAACTGCAGCAACCTTCGGGAACTTGAATGAGTCTTAGATAATATTGAACAGAATAAACAGACACAAAGGAATATATGTTGTGATTGTCTGTCTGTCTTTCTGTCTGCCTACCTATATAAGAGGTTTTAAAAATTGTATTGCTGAGAAATGTATCAATGGGTTTATAACTATCAAGAAACATGATTGCAATAAGAGTTAAGATCCTAGATAGCCTGGGGGCAGGAAGAGGATTGAGAAGGGAGGAAAGGGGGAGGGTTTGCCCTGGTGGGGCTTCACAAGGCTTCTATTCACTTGCAAAACAACTATTAAATGCACTTTTTAGTCAACTACACTCCTCAGTCACAGATTTTGTGAATGCATGCTCTCGCAGTCTCTCTCTCTCATACACACATACACACACACACACACACCCTACTTCCTAAGGAGAGATCTTTGTTGGATTTGCCCTAGAGAAGACCTGTACCAAAGTGAATGGCGAATGCTCACCAATATCATCTTCATGTGAAATACGGTGTGTTCACTCTCAGGGCTACTTCTCAGCACGGCCCTGCTGGTACCGCACCCAAGCACACTCTGTGGACTCATTTGGTAGAAGTTAAGGTTAAATTTCATAGAGCCCACGGGAAGGGGATTGCCAGATCAGTTCTCCGGAGTAATTCTCTCTTCACCTGAGCATTGAAAGGCTTTCTGACAGGTGCATTCACGGCGTGCTCTCCACAAGAGTTCCCGGGCCGCTGAGCTGTTCCCAGTTGCTGGGAGGCGTGAGCATGCGCCTAAACGGAAAGCCATTTCCAGTTTGGATTGAAGAGAACTGAGAAGGCACCTGCAGCCAAGGCCAAGATTTCATACGGAAAGTATTTTGAGTCTATTGCAATTCACAGAAAATAAATGGAAAGTGGAGACTTTACAATTCTTTGCCAAAAAGCAAAGTTATAGTCATTTGAACCTAGGTGAAAATACCCGAAGAAGGTCCAGATTTGGTAAATTTGCTCCCTGGGAAATACTTCTAGATGAAGTAGATATGAAATATCCATCTAAACACATTGAGGCCGCCTGTAGCTCTGGGCTATTAGCTCTGTTGGTATCTTCCCAAAATGCTAACTTGGCTTCAGTGTAGTTGTACCCAAACCGCTCTTATGGGTGGTATTCAAAGTCAGATTTAGAGGCTATTAAAACCACTGGTGGTTCGGTTGGGTCATGCCATGGGCATCTAAGAGGCCCTGAACTTTCTCGTTCTTGGTACAGGTAAATGTGCAACCAGTGCGTCTCTTTAAAAATCAAGGTCTTGCTGGACAAATTAGCAAGAAGAGGGAACCTCAGCATAGCTTTCTTGTATGGCACTTGAAAGGCTCTGACATAGCAAGCAAATTTTCCTTCCATCTCTCAGTCTCAAGGTTGTAGACTGCTGTGACGTCACCATGGGTATTGATATTCGGGAGCATGTTGGTGAATACTTGCAGCATCGAAGGTCACGGAAACTTCTGTCCCCACCGAGCAGATGTTACGTGGCATGTCAGGCCTCTGCAGTGGTGGCCAGGACTAAGGCCATTGGCCAGAAAGCACAGTGTGAGCCTGACTAGTTTCAAACATCAGCTCCATTTCCACCTACCAACAACTTCCTTCTGAATCCTGGGGTCGCTCCTAACACTGCAAAGTCTTTTCTCCTCTGTGTCCTGCACTGTGTGAAATGGAGTCCGTTATGCATGTGCCAGACAAGAGTCAGAAGGCCAAAAATGGGGAAAAGTTGCCCTGGTGTCAGTGATCACCCCGCCTTTTATCCCGCCTCCCTGCTTCCTTACTGAGAGGAGGCCCCAGGTTTGTTTCCTTCCACCTGTGAGTTTGGGGCTTTTGCTCCAGTTCCTGATTCGAACCTCACACCTGCCAGCTGTTCCTGTACAGACTCACACTCTGACTACCAATCTGGAGTTTCCCACTCAACTAATCTTTGCACTTCTCCTCTTGGGTTTGACACTTCATCACTGTTCCCGGGGCCAGCCCGGGCCCATGGTTACCCACGCCAGCCAAAGCACTCCCATCCCACCTCGTCAGCGTGAAATCACACCACCTATCTCGGGTAGCTCCTATCACCATGTTGTAAATATTTTGTCTCTGTGGTTTTCGTAGAGGTTGTAAATGCAGCTATTATCATAATTCAGTTTTGATTCATCCAGCACAATTCAGGGCACAGAAGAGCATGTTCATTTGGTAAATACTGCTGGTCACGAAGGGAAGAGGACCTGAAGAATTTCATTTCTCTCATCATTACACTCTAGTAGTTCACTGTCTCGTCAATGGGAAGGGGCATTCAGGTTGCTATTTCACTCACGTACTAATGTTAAGTGCGCAGCTGTAAAGTGCTGTCAGGACTTGACAGTACAGAAAATATATTTGTTTTCGGTCTTATTACTCATTTTCTATTGACTCCAGTTTCAGCTGCATTGAACAAAAAAAATAACATAACCTGTGTGTGAGGGGGGAGGGGCCTGTGCACTAAGGGGCCAAACTGTAAGGTCCCTTCCCCTGTCCCCAGCCCTCTGCCAGGTCCTCTGCCATCAGCGCCCAACCATCTTTTCTTCAAGTCAGAGGAGCCTCCATCTTTAGATGGGAGACAGGAAAAGATGAGCTTGAAGGATTCTCCCAACTTTCACAAATATGTCACTTTTATCAAAATTTGCAGAGGAGTGTAAAACCTTGTTCTCCTCAACAACCATCGAAAAGAAAGGCATTTAGAGCTTGTTGAGCATGTCCCTTCAAAGTATCTTATACTCAAAAACTGCTGTATCTCATAGAGACACCACTTACAAAGCCAACCTTGTGCTCAAGAGCTGAAACAAGAAGAACAAAAATAAAGAATTTAAAGTATCCAGGCAGAAATTTGACTCTTTAATCATTGTAAGTTGCCAGCCATCCATCTTCTCTCTGGATGAAGCATCTGGGACCAGGGTCGCATGAGAGGGAATTGCAAATTCTCCACCTCATTCACTTTTCTTTCTCCTGTTCTTAGTAGGTCAATGCAAGCTTGGCACAGAGTGGACACGAGGCAAACCGTGTTGGATGAATGATGAATGGATGTGTTTTATTTAACATCAGGGCTAAGTTCCTAATTGGTTAGCCAAGGGATAATTCTGGCTTCGCTGAAGTAATGAATTAGTGGTGGGTATATGAGCAGCGACTTTGGTAGGAAGTGCCAGCCAGTAACATAACGTGAACGCATGGATAGCTGCCCATGGATTAGACTGTGCTTCCAAGAAACATAACTTCTGAAGCCAAACTAGGGACCTGGGTTAACAAGGAATTTCTGAGCTGCTTTCCCATGCAAGATAAAACTTGTACAAGAACTCGCCTTTCTTCCTCCTATCACATACAAAACTTTACCCAGACAGCTACCTATTTCCATTTCATTCCTTCACGTGACAGTAGAGAAATGGCCCCCTCTCCCCATAAAAATTCAACCCTTTACCCTGTGTTTGAGTTTTCATTTTCCCCATATTTTCAGGAAATGTAAGTTATTATAACTTGTATATTAACACTGTTGTCCTCTTAATTTTCAAACATGCTCATAGTTTTCATTTAGAAAAAGAAAACTTGCTCTACCCTTTGATTGCCTCCATCGACATGCCCTTTTTTAAAAAATTGCATTTTTTAATTGGATAACATTGGCTTACATTATTGTACCTCGTTTAGGAGTATAGGTTGGCATTTCTTCGGAAGTATGTTTGAGGGGTCTTTTTCTTCTTTCCTTGGGCTGCAAAGTGGAAGTAAGATAGAAAGAATCTATTTATACTTTGCAGCCAAAAACGAACAGAACAAAACAAAGACCCCTCGATGCTTGGTGTTCTAATGCCCACCTCCACCATCAACATCATCTGGCTTCTGAGTCCATCAGACCTCCACAGGGCTCCCAGGAAGATCACCGCTGACCTCTCCAGGGTGAGCACCAACGGAAGATTTCAGTCTTCATAACTTATGTAACTCCAGCGTCATCCGGCACTGTTGAAAACTTTTCCTCTTGACTTTTGAGGCCACACATTCTCATGACTGTCCATGACAGAGCTGCTGGCCACCCCTTCTTTGTCACCTTGGCAATTTCCTATTCCACCGGACCAGTAAGCACTAGAATGCACTATTCTTCAATCCAGCCCCACCTCTGCTCATTTTCCCTCTAGGTCAGTGGTAGTTAAATGTGGCTACACCTGGTCAATCATACAGGTATGAAGCCTTAAAAAGCAATGATTCTTGGTCCTTCCCATAGATGTTCACTTAGTTAGTCTTGTGGGCAGACAGGCCACTGGGAATTTTTAAAGCCTCCCAGAGGATTCTAAAGTGCAGCTCAAGTTGTGAATCACATCTCTGGGTTCTGTCATTCCCACACATGGCTTTCATGACTTCCTGGATTCAACAGTCTTTATCTTTGGAGAAGTGCCTTTTGAGCTCTTCTGCCCATTTTTTGACTGGGTTATTAGTTTTGTTTTTGTTGAGTTGTGTGAGTTCCTTGTAACTTTTTGTTATCAGTCCTTTATTGGATGTGTCGTGCACAAAGATCTTTTCCCAGTTGGTAGGGTGTCCGTTTTGGTTAATGTCTCTTTTGCTGTACAGAAGCTTTTTATTTTGATGTAACCCCACCTGTTTATCTTGTCCTTCACTTCCTTCACTTTGGGGGATGTGTCTTTAAAGATTTTGCTGAGATGTATGTCATGTAGAGTTTTGCCTATATTTTCTTCTATAAATTTTATGGTTTCAGGTCTTACGTCTAGGTCTTTCATCCATCTTGAGTTGGTTTTTGTGCAGGGTGTGAGGTAGTAGTCTAGCTTCATTTTTTTTGCATGTGGCTGTCCAGTTTTCCCAGCACCATTTATTGAATAGACTGTTCTTCTTCCACTGCATTCTCTTTGCTCCTTTGTCAAAGATTAGTTGTTCATATATATGTGACTTTAATTCTGGGTATTCTATTCAGTTCCATTGGTCTTTGTGTCTGTTTTAGTTCCAGTACCATGCTGTTTTAATTATTATGGCTTTGTAGTATAGATGATTGGATCAAGAAGATGTGGTACATATACACAATGGAATACTACTCAGCATTCAAAGAAGATAAACACATGCAGTTTGCAGCGACATGGATGGAATTAGAGGGGATCATACTCAGCGAAACAAACCAGAAAGAAAGAGAAAAATATTGAATGGTTTCACTTATAACAGGACTATAGGGAAACCAAATAGGAGAGAGACACTTGGGGGGTTGGGGGGAGGGGGATGATAAGGGCACAAAATGGAGTAGAAAAGGACACAAGGGACCATGGAAATGGATCACGGGTGAATTGGTGGTGAGTTACCCAAGGGGAATACAAAATGTAAAAGATATAAATAACAATAAAAATACATATTTACAGAAAAACAAACAAAACAGTCTTTACCTCCATCCCAGAAATACTCTGAGCTCCTGACCCAGGAAGTCCACAGTTTAGTTGGCATTTTTCACTTGGGCATCTCAGAGGGGCCATTTCCAGGCTCACCTCATATCACGCTCTCCAGTGCACCTTGCCCGCCCTTCACACTGATGGCTCCATGCTTCAGATTCTTTTCTGCTCCAGGATACACGATCATGTTGCTCCCACCACCCAGACTACGCACCATCATTTCCCTTATCTAGCTTAACCTTGACTATTCCTACAGTTCTTAGTTCTCATTGTCACTTCCTCCAGGCAGCCCTTCAGGCTTTTACAATGCCATGGTTCATTTTTCACAACACTAATCACATGCATAATTTTAACTTTATTTGCATGATTATTCATTAAAATATGACTTCCTTACTGTGCTAAAGGTATATTTTTTTGTTTACCATTTGTGTGTGTGTGTGTGTGTGTGTGTGTGAAATCTAAGAGACCGACTATAAGATGCATCATTATTTTGTGTATTATGGAGAGAGAAAACACTGCTGACTATGATATGGCCATCTATTTTAAGAGAAGCACTGATTTTAAATCTTACAAAGTAAAAAAATACATATATCAATGAAATACTATAGCACTAGCGCATCAAGTAATAATTAGTTACTTCAGTAGGCAATTAATTATTTCTTTTAATACTTTAAAAGTAAAAGAAGCCTTCTTGAGAGTGAAGCTTTCAGTATGGTTCACAGTTTTAATACAGACAAAGGCAAACAACATTTGAAAGTTGGAAAACCTAGTCTTGGATGCAAAAACTGATCAAAGGCAAGAGTCCAAGGAGCTAATTCTTAAAAATTAACTATTTTCCAGAGCAGTTTTACAGTCATCAAAAAATGAACAGAAAGTACAAAGTCCTTACATATCCCTGCCCCCACACATGCCCTGCCCCCCCCCATTATCAACATGTTTCACTAAAGCGGTTCTTTCACTGTAACTTACATTGACACATTATGATCATCCGAAGTCCACGTTTACATGACAGTTCAATCTCAAATTTGTACATTGTACTAGTTTTGATAAATGTGATATTTTTTCATCATTAAGGAATCATGGAGTATTTTCACTATAAATCCTGAGTGTTTTGCCTTTTATCTCTCTCGATCCCCCCATCCCCACCATCCCTGGCAACCACAAGTATTTTTATTGTCTACATAGTTTTGTCTTTTCCAGGATGTTAGCTAGTTAGATCCCACAGTTCGTAACTTTCAGATTGGCTTCTTTTTCTTAGTGATATGCATTTAAGGTTCCTTCATGTCTTGTCATGATTTGAAAGCTCATTTCTTTTTAGCAGTGAGTAATATTCCATTGTCTGACAGGGCAATTTTATCCATTTACTCACTGAAAGATATTTTGGTTGCTTCCACATTTTGTCAATCGTGAATAAAGCTGCTATAAACACTGATGTGTAGGCTTTTGTGTAGTGATACGTTTTCAACTCCTTTAGGTAAATAAACATGAAGAAGTGTGGTTGCTGAAGTGGATGGTAAGAGTATGTCTAAGTTTGTAAGAAATTGCCATACTGTCTTCCCAATTGGCTTCACATTCCAACACTGAATGAGGAAGGTTCCTATAGATCCACATCTTCATCAGCATTTGGTGGTGCCAGTGTTTTGGATTTTGGCCGTTCTAGCAGTATCTCATTGTTTTAACTTGCAATTCCTCATTTACCTATGATGTGGAACATCTTTTCATATGTTTATCTGCCATCTATATACCTTCTTTGGTGAAATGTCTATTCAGGTCTTTTGCCCATTTTTCAATTGTTCAGTTTTTATCCTTTTTTCAAAAAGAATTCTTTGTACATTGTAATAACAATCCCTTGTAAATGTTTTCTCCCAATCCATGGCTTGGCTTCTCATTTTCTAGAGATGCATATTTTTTGCCCTCCTTGTTCAAGTTCGTCAGGTGTACTTCCTGGAGGTATTTGAGAGCAGCTTTATCTTTGCTCTTTATTTAGGAACTTCAAGGGGAGAAGGAGCTTCCCTGCAAGTTGTTCACACACGTCTAAGTGTTCCTTTCCCACTTGTGAGATGTGGGCCAATTTTCAATTTTGCATTTTGACTTAAATAAGGTTCATATTTAGATCAAGACAGGCCACCCCTCAAAGAAAGTAATTGAAAACACAGGACAACAACTCAAATAAGCTGCAAGTTCGTGCTTATTCACTACAGAAGCACATTTCCAAATGCTCTGCACAGGGCTAATAAATGTCCTCAGACAGAACATCTCTGCACTAGGATACTTTCAGTCTTTGTATTCCAGATTTCCTTGTAATAACAGCCTACTTACCATTTATTTCCCTTGAATTTCAACCTTTAATAGCAAGAGATGGAAGGAAAGGATATTTGAGGTTGCTTCTATTTTAAAGCAAATGATACCTTGTTCCCAGTAAGTTACAAGCCAAATAAGAAGCATTTATTCACAAAATAATGGGCCATTCTGTCTTCTTAGGGACTTACAGGAACAAAAAAATCTAAGTTAATATTGTTTCCCTGGAGTGGAGCAAGAAGGAAGTACGCACGCTACAAAATGGGGAAATTAGATATTGTACTTCTGGATGTAGTCTTCTGTGTGATTTCATTAGTCTGGCTGAAGTGACTACTAGAATTTTGGGTGTTCACCTATAGAAATATAAGTAGGCAAGTGAAATACTAGGTCAACTGTGTTTTGGGGTTCTTTTCAGTTTTCCTTTAATACCCATACTTTCCTTTCTTCATTGAAAACAATAAAATAGGAGAGGCGTGGTGAATTTATCAGGTAGACTTAAAAAATTACAAAACATGTTACGCACGCTATACAACAAATGCAAGTGAGGAGCTCTTCAGGGGACAAATTGAGTGCCTTTAAGTGACTGGTTTCTGTCTTCTATTTCACTTTTCCTCCCTCCCACCCTCCTTTCTTTGTTTTCCCCAGAACACATAACCCTCTGCGTACATATTTGTGTTTCCTTTCAAATGTAAAGAGTGGTATGATTTTCAAGTAACCCTTTTTGACTTTTGAAAAATGCAAAAATCAAAAGGCAAAGGCTTGAGGTGGCAAGTGGGACGGCAGCCTGATTTAAAAGCAACCTTCCAAGGTGCTTCATTTTAAGAATCAATGGTGAATAATTCTGCATCTTATCTACTTCTTTCCTTTATCTACTTTGAGAGAAAGAGATTTGGCTGATGACTGGATTTTTTTTTCCCTCTCCACTAATATTCAGTTATTAATCATACTTAATTTTTTAGTGGGAGTAGGAAATAAGTCACGGAAATTAAAGTTCCTTTTTTTTTTTCAAGCATTGTCCTATAATCTATAACTGCAGGGCACTTTGTAGTTGCAGAGCTCTTTATCAAAGCTTTGCCATGTAGATGTCTGACTTCCCCCCACCCCCTAATAGTCCTTATGTACTAGGTTGTGCTGTGGAAACAAGCCACTCCACTTCCCAAAGTCTGAAAGCAGTGTGAGGGAGCAAAAATCTGCCCCCCCAAAATATGTCTTTTGGTAAAAGGTTGATTTCATGGGAGAGATTCTGAGGCTGGGTGGAGTTTGCCTTTGAAAAAGATATTTACAGGTGAACTTGTGTAAGGGTGGGCACTGGAAAGACCAGCTTGTCTCTTTTCAACTAAGAGGGCCAAACTGTATCTACATACCTCATCTACTGTGTCTCCCCCAAAATCTCCCTAACTAACTTTCCTTCCTCCTGCGAAGTCCTTCTGTCTTGGCTAAGCTTTGAGACAGCACCTGAAGCCACGTGGCAAGTTACTCAACCATCCTAGTCTCCCTTATATATACAGGTGGTACACACACACACACACACGTGTGTGTGAGTGTGTATACACAATTAAATAATTGGGAATATATATATACATATATAAATACACACACACTTTGGGAATATATATATATATATATACACACACACATATACATATATACACACGCACACACTTTGGGAATACACACACACACACACACACACACACACACTGAACTTCTTCTTGGCTTTATCAATCTCTTATCAATCTCTCTGAATGCTGTTTGATTATCCACCATCCGGGAAGAACACAGAGGGGTGCAGGGGGTTTCCTTTGCCCCATCAGTAGCAAAGCCACCTTACTGCTTAGGGTCTATGCCTGCCTAGACCACCAAAATGACTTGCTTCTCACAGACACTCAGGATCGGGCCAACAGAGACTTTGCCTCAACAGGTGCTTTCATGAAAAGAGGCAGGAAAAGGCCTGAGAGCAGCCATCACAACCTCTGACCCTTGCATTATTCAAAGCAAGTCATAGGGAAAACTGAAGTCCTGGGGAGGGGAATTATAAACACCCCCAGAGAGGGGCAAAACACCTTGCGGAAAGCATGCTGTGCTTGTGCAGCAAGCCGCCTTGCAGAGCAGCAAGGGGAAGCTCCCAGAGATTAAGGCACAGGCACAGGGTCCCCTGGTTAGCAGAAGGGACTGTCCTTTGACCTCGGCATGGGGTTCTCACTCGCTTCTAGAAGATGCAGGGGGCATTGTTGGTTCTTGAGTATCCCTTACATCATGTGGCTTATCAAACTGCCGTATCAGCATTAAAATCTCCTCTCTGCTTCAACTCTCTCAGGAAGACAGGGGTCACGTGGCGACTCGGCTCATGGGTGACTGTCCATGTGACTCCAGACTTACATAACTGAGTCGGCAGCTGTCTAGTCTTACCAGAAGCTGAAAAGACTCTACAAACACTCCCCCTCCCCTGCGCCTCAGCGCCCAAAGCTCCCCTAATAGCTGCTATTATTAACCGCTTTCATTAATTGAGGTGCTTATGTGTCAGGAATTGTGTGAAGTGCTTTACTTTCCTAAGCTCACCGAGGAACATGAGTGCCCCAGTGAGCGGACGAGAAGCTCACGGCTCTTGAACTTTGCCAAAGGGAGGCATTAATGGCAGTTCTTTCTGACTGCAGAATCCTTGCTTTCCTCCGCCACCTTTTACAGCTCCCCCAAACGGGCCAGGCTTCCCCTTCCACAAACACATATAAAAAGTCGATGCAGCTCCCCGGGGAGCGGGACAAGGCCTGGGGATGCTACAAAGAAAGCTCCTTGGTAGATAGTCGAGTTTTAAAAGGGGAAGATTTATGCCACATTGGAGAGAGGCTGGGGAGGGATGTGATGGGCAGGGGGGAGGGAAGAAGTTTCCTGTAGTAATATCCTAACCAACAACTGAGTGCTGAAACAGAAAAATCTATGTCCCTCAGCTCTGGAGGTTGAAGGTGAGGTGAAAGGTTTGGTTGGGGGGCCTTCCTGGTGGCGCAGCGGTTGAGCGCTGCGCTGTGGAGCTGTCAGCAGCGCGCGATGCGAGTTCGACGCCCAGCCGGGGAGAATCCCACATGGTGCAGCAGACCTCTCCTGCCTCGCCCGCTGCTCCCCTCAGCAGTGTATTTCTGATCTGCCTGTTCTGCTCCCCACTCTGTCTCTGGTGAACCCTCTCGCCGCCCCATGCCTCTGGCCTGTACCCCAGCTTGTATGCATAAATAAATAAATATTTTTTTTAAAAAAAATTCTATTAAAAAAAAAAAAGAAAGGTTTGGTTGGTTCCTCCCGAGGGTTACAAGAACATGTTTGCAGCCTCTCCCCTGCGCTCCGCCGTGCCAGGCATCCTGTAGGCCTGCGGATACCCACACCGGGACATTTCACACTGTCTTCTGTCTATGCACGCCTGTGTCCACGCTTCTCATGTGTATAAGCAAAACTGTCACACTGGTGCAGGGACCCACCTACTCATCTCCACTGGTCACACCCACGACTGCCTGATGTGTAAGTATAACTTCTATTCCATTGCTACTCTTGAGGCAGGTGACCCAGCCAAGGGGGAAAAGGGACAGCTGTGCCCAGGGGAGACCTCTGGCCAGAGAAGTGATGACCCCATGGCCTCAGAAGCAGCACAAGTCACTGGAGACAGCATCACAAGCTTCCCCTAAGCCCCTCGCCCCATCCTGCTAGGGGATGGGCCATGTTTCCCCCACCCCCCACTTACATGTGGCAGACCTAGACTAGCTGGGCCCTATGGGCGGAGCTGCGCGGCCAGATAAAGCAGGTGAAGCTATGTAAGACAGAAGGCAGGTGGGCTCAGGTGGGGGGTGCTCTTGCTTTTCCAGCTTCGACTAGCACACAGGGACTTGGGGGGACTTGGAAGGAGATACATGGAAGAGAGACACCCAGAAGGAGACACATGGGTGAGATACACAAGAGCTGACTGTGACAATGGCAGCTGTAACCTTGGTTATGTTCTTGCACCTGCCCTATCTCAGACTTGCCTTGCCTCTTTTGCCCCTTTTTTGCTGTTCCCCTCCAGAAGGTACCTTAGCCTATCGGCAAGCTGTCGGAACTCAGCGGTCCTGCTTCAGGCTGACCTTGTTGGCTAGACATTTGCCCAGAAGAGAGTGGGTAATTAAGGTGTTTTATTGGGAAAATTTTATTAGAAATAACCTTTATTTTCTCTCTATGCACACTAATTCTATTAAAGATCTATTCTAAGAGGGCCTCCCTGGTGGCGCAGGAGTTAAGCGTTGGGCTGTGGAGCTGTCGGCTAGTTAAGCGTTGGGCTGTGGAGCTGTCGGCAGCAGCGACGCGAGTTCGACGCCCAGCCGGGAGAATCCCACATGGCGCGGCAGACCTCTCCTGCCTCGCCCGCTGCTCCCCTCAGCAGTGTATTTCTGATCTGCCTGTTCTGCTCCCCACTGTCTCTGGTGAAGCCTCTCACCACTCCACACCTCTGGCCTGTACCCCAGCTCTGTGTATAAATAAATAAATCTTTAAAAAATAAAATAAAATAAAGATCTATTCTAAGAGTCTACTTCCTTTGATTTTATGTTTTAGTGCACCCCTTTGGGTTTGGGGTCTCTGGGTGCCCCTTGAGTGGTCCCTAACAGCCGTACCCTACTGGGTTCAGGCTTTTCCTCCCTGCCTCTTTCACTCCCCCAGGCCTACCCTCCTGCTTCAAGCCCAGGCTTCCAGACTTCTGTCTCTGTTTCCTATGTGGAGCCAAGACCAGGGAGTCTGAACTACAGAGAAAAAGGCACTTCTCATCTTTTCTGTGTTATTTTATAGCCATTTTGTGTCTTTTTCAAAATTTCTCATTCCCCCCATGTCAGGCATGATATCTTATTCCCAAAATAATCAGTTTTACATTTCATTTTGGATAATTCACTGGGTGAAAAATTGATGCTACAATATTTAAGCAAACACATTAGTATTCATGGAAGCACTTTTTTGTTTCTCATTACTGAAAACATTTTCTGCTGGAAATCATCTATCATGGTCCCCCAAGGCAGCATTATTTTGAAGCTACTGTGAAAGAAAGAGCTGAAATCTTCCTGAGCTGGCTTGCACACCTGCATTTCCTTCTCAACCTTGGTGTCTCAGATACTTTCAGACACAGAAGAGGTTAGAGGACAGATCACTTTAGGAGAAATGTAGTTGATCTCCTAGGCCCAAAGGATTTCATAGAAAATTGCTAGGTGCCAAAACAATGGCTGCAATTCTCTCCAACAGGTTAACTCTGTTAAAACCTACTGTGTATGTCTTATTTCACTGAGCATGATCTCTTCCCATCCCTTCCATTTTGCTGCAAATGGCATGAGTTTATCTTTTTTGATTGCTGCGTAGTTTTCCATTATGTATATGCCATATCTTCTTGTTCCATTTACCTGTTTTGGGACATTTAGGTAGTTTCCATATCTTAGCTATTGTAGATAGTACTGCAATAAACACAGGAGTGGAGGTTTCCTTTCAAATTAGTGTTTTTGTGTCCTTTGGGTAGATTTTTAGGAATGGAATCCCTGGTCATAGGGTAAATCGATTTCCTGTATTTTATCACAGTGGCTATGGTGGTGGGAGAAATGCACTGGAGGGGAGAAATCGAATGCTATCCAAAAATTAGCAAAGATGTAAGAAAATAATTTAATAAAAACCAAACCAAAACCAAAACCGAGTGTGGGTGTATGTGGTGCCAGCTCTCCTGTGTTGTGAGTGATTTGAGACTGTAGCTAAGGGGCAGGTTGGTACTGGAGAATTAAACTCGGTTACTTAGAGGCAGGAGGCTTCTGTCAAATTCTCACTTTGCCATGACAGGATCTGACCATGGTCAAGTCCTTCTCTGGGCCTTGGCTTCTGCGTCCAGTCAGGCGTGGAGGGAGGGTGGTGCCAGCCTCGAAGGTACTTCTCATCCTGACACTCTTGGGAATTTCGATTCACATTGACTATGAGCACAGTCTAGTCACTGGTCCTCACTGCGTGAGGAAAAGCAAGCATTTCTCTCCGATGGGCAACTTGGCCAGCCCACACTTTTCTGAGGACAGGCCTGTCAAGACTGGCAGGGAAGTTTTTATTGTCTAACTGGGTATAAGTAGCCAGCTCAGCCAGAGGGGCCCCCTTCCTGGAAGGAGGTGCCTCTTCGTTAAAGACAGAGCGCTGGCTGCCTGGAGCAGTGACAGGAGAATCACAGCGCCACCTAAGCAGAGACACCTGAGTAGGAGGCCCCTCAGCTGGGGAGTGTTGCCTGTGGCAGACTGGAGAACAGACCCCAAGCTGCTCCAGCCTTGGAGAAACCTGTGCGCAGCCAAGGAGCCAGCCACGGACGGACAGGAAAGTCACGTGCTGTCGCCTGACACACCCAGAATCTCGGGATGGAGTCAGGATGGTGTGCTGGGGTCTGCTCCCACCCACCTTGCAGGCTGCATCAGAGAAGCTGGGGACCAGGCTGAGCAGCTGGCCATGAGGAGGAAGGCTTGCAGAACTTAGGGTGCACATGAACCTGGCGGAGGCGGCCGTGGGAGGTCCCTCCGACTCAGTGCACAGGGGTCAGCTTCCACGAAGGCCTGACAAACTAAGCTCTCTTGCCTCTTTCAAAACAATCCTTTTCCCTGTTCCCTCTCAGAAAACAAAGGCAGAGGGTGTAGGCACACTCAGTTACCTATGGGCAAGGGCAGTTTTATCTGGGGAACTGCGGAGCACGTCTGCAGGTCCCTGCACCCTAAGGACTAGAGTCAGCCGTCTTAGCAGGCGATTGTGCCTTTGCTTTTGCTTTGTCTGTTCATTTGCTCTGTTTCCTTAGAGTCCACAAAGCATTTGTCTTTCTCCATGTGACTAATTTCACTTCGCTTGATATGTCTAAGGTCCATCTACGTTCTCATATAAATGGAAAGATTCACCTTTTTATAGCTGAGCGGTACACAGACCACATCGTCTTTATTCTCTCGTCTGTCATGGGGCACCAAGGTTCTTCCCACAGCCTGACTATTAGAAATAGCGTGACCATGAACACAGGGGTGCATGTATCGTTTCGAATTAGTGTTTTTGTGTTCTTTGGATAAATACCCAGAAGGGAACTAGCTGGATCATATAGTATTTCTATTTCTAATTTTTTGAGGAATCTCCATACTGCTTTCCATGGTGACTACACCCACTGACTTTCTCCCCAGTGATGCATGAGGGCTCCGTCCTCGCCATGTCTTCGTCAATACTTGTTGTTTCTTGTCTTTTTAATATAGGCTATTTCCACTGGTGTGAGGTGCTGCCTTGCTGTGATCTTGGTTTGCATTTCCCTAATAATAAGTGATAGGGGGCATTCTTCACACTCCTGGTGGCACGTGTCTGTTCAGATCCTCTGCCCATTTTTTCATTAGGTGGTTTTTGTGGTTGAATTGTATGACGTCTTTACATATTTTGGGTAGTCATTTCTTGTCAGATGAGCAGATATAAGATTTGCAAATACCTTCTCCCATTTATCAAGCTGCCTTTTCGTTTTGATTGATGATAGTTTCTGTTGCTATGCAGTTTTTCAGCTTGATAGAGTCCCACCTTTTATTTCTGCCTTTGCTTCCCTTACGATGGTGGGGTTCTAGTCTCTGGAGTAAGTAACATCAATCTCTTAGGCTTTCTAGATACCATATACCAAGGTTGACTCAGTTTCCTGTATTTCTACCCAGCGCTCAACACAAGTACAGAAATGTACGACACCTGACTTGTACCATATAATTATACGCAAGTCACACAAGGAGACTATACATAGCTCTGATGAAAGGATGTATAGTAAGGCAATGGGCAGCCCAGAGATAGTCCAAAAACCAAAGGAGAAGGATTTGTAAGCCAAAGTGAATTGTAGGGGCCTCCCTGGTGGAGCAAGGGGTTAAGTCTCAGCACTATGAAGCTATCCACAGCCACTGCAGCATGAGTTCAATCCCTGGCCAGGGAGCTTCCCACATGGTGCAGCAGACCTCTCCTGTCTCACCCGCTGTTCCCCTCAGCCGTGTACTTCAGTCGATCCACCTGTTCTGCTCCCCACTCTGTCTCTGGTAAATCCTCTCAACCCCCACATCTCTGGCCTACACCCCAGCTCTTGTATGCATAAGTAAGTAAATCTTTAGGGAAAAAAAAGTGAATTGTAATAATACCTGGACACAGATTAGACCTTCTAGCTCTTTCTATTTCCAGTTGGCTTCTTCCTTCCCATACATATTGGCTTCCCCCAGGAGTTCTATCAGATTCTTGGAGATAAAGATTATGCCTGAAACTGTCTCACATATGTGTTTGTAAACCTTTGTACTTGGGCCTTCTCACTAGAATCTTAGTTCCAAAGATGCTGCCTTGTTTATCGCATCCCCAGGGCCAGGCACATAACTACGCTCAAGAGATATTTTTTAATGAATATACTGGTGCTCTTATGTCTTGTGCTATAGCTGTGTGCTGGGCACACAGCACTCTCACAGGTTAAACCAAACGTCTCAGGCCTGTGCATGACCATGTGCAGCTTGTGAGCCAAGCTGAGTGATGTGAGGACAATGCAAATGCCAGTCACTATACTGAGCATATCAAATGGAAGTTTCTCCAAGGTCTTCACACTGTCAATATCTTAAAAGCTACATTGATGCTATCAGAGCCTCTTTTCATTTCACTCATCACATCTATGTCAGATGAGGCCACTGACTGCTTTGAAATCAATTTGCAGGCAGTGCTCTGCCGGGTAATGCAATCAGGAGCCAGGAAGCCCCAGTCCACACCAATTGCCTTACTGCTCCTCAGAAGGAGACAACACTCATCACAGTAAAACTGCTACCAGGTTGGTTCTGTGCTTCTCTTGTATCTGAAATCTTTAAAACAGCAATGGAGGTGCAGGCATTTCAACTGAACAAGGAGGGATTTGGAGGTATTCCAAGGATATCCAGTAAGTCCCAGGTACTTGTTCAAAGTCGTTCAATATATGATTTTAAAAAAAGGCTCAGATCCTAACAAAACTCTTAAGTTGTCTTCATTACTTCAGATCCCATTGCTTATTTATCTCCAATTCGAAAGGACAAGTTGAAAAATTACAGTGATGAGAGAATTTGAGCATGAATTTGTCTGAACTGCTATTTATCTAAAGCCCAAAACCAGTTTTTATGAAAAAGGCTTTTCATAAGTAGCTCCAAATATACTTCTATGGCGGCATCAATAAATAAGCATTATTGTCAGGAAAGCAATAATGAAAAATCCTGAATATACATATATATTGTCCTCACTTATTTTTCTAGAAAAGAAAAATGTAAGAACATGATTGATCAAAGAGACAGTTGTCTGCTCATGGAACTTGTTTGTTCTCCAGAGAAAGAAACAGAATTTGGGATGCAGGCGAATGGTAAGAGGTGATAGGCGCCTTCATGGGCATACAAATCTATCATTTTCCCCCATAAAATGATCATTATCTCTTTTATTTTGTTCTTCCAGGGACTCCTCAGAGCAACACCCTGTGGAGACTGACTCAATGCCGACCAAACTCCATCACAAATTCTCCAAGGTTTCCTGTTCCTGGGGTAGACACTGAGGCCATCTTACTCATCACCTTGTCTCCACGACACCCCAGAGAGGATGCTTAGCATAAAGGAGGTGTGAGTGGCAGATTGAAGGATTTTCCTTATCTTTGTTCATGCTCTGCCCTGTCAGGAAGAGCCTCTTCTATGTTTCTATCAGTCAAACCTGGCCATCTACTAACTGAATGCATGTCTTCTGTAAGTTCTCGCTGGCAAATTCTATCTCCACTCATTGCATTGTTATTAATTCCTTAAGAACTCACTCTCTCTACCTAGGAGTTTAGGCCTTGATTCTGTCTACTGTCAAACATTGATTCTAACTACTTTTTCCCAACTCAACTGAAGTTCTCTGAAGGCTGAAAACATCTCTATCCCTCTCAGAACTAGCAGAGTGCTACACAGTGAGTATGTTTGTCACAAATAATTAGCAACTTAGAATCTATACGACAGTAAGTCTCAGGTAAAATGCACCAACAATGAACTCTGGTAATATTGGGTTGTCGGAAAAGTCATGACTTCTGTTTTCTATGCAAAAACATGTCGTGACTTTTCCCACAGCCCAACATAAGGGTCTCCATCTCTTTAATAAGATCCTGGCTCCAGGGCCTCCCTGGTGGCGCAGCGGTTGAGCGCTGCGCTGTGTGCGCGATGCGAGTTCAACACCCAGCTGGGGAGAATCCCACATGGTGCGGCAGACCTCTTCTGCCTCGCCCACTGCTCCCCTCAGCAGTGTATTTCTAATCTGCCTGTTCTGCTCCCCACTCTGTCTCTGGTGAACTCTCTCGCCGCCCTGCGCCTCTGGCCTGTACCCCAGCTTGTATGTATAAATAAATAAATCTTTAAAAAAAAAAATCCTGGCTCCAATTCTGCTCCACAAACCATGCTGCATCCCAGATCAGTCTTCTGAATTATAGGACCTGTTGTTTTAATAAGGAGGCTGATTGTTGCTGCCTTCCTCAGCCCCATCATAAAGTGTCTGTCTGGGGGGCTGTTGGGTGTGTTGTGATGCTAGTGGGTTGTGTCAAAGTTACAAAACAGTAAGACTGAAACTTCAAGAGCACAGTAAAACAGTTCAGCTCTGAAAATCTAAAATGCCATTTACAGGAAAGTGATGTTATTTTGTGTGTAAATGGAAACATTTGAGTATCTTTGAGGAAACAGAATGATTCTAATCTTTATTTGAAATGTAAGGAAATGTTATGAAAGGAAATCTCGCCTAACTTAAGGACCTAAGCAAGAGGAGTAGGTTAATTTTCAGTGACAATTAAGGGATACTGTCTAAGCCCAGGTTCTCCCCAAAGTAGAGCCTTACTGAAACCTGTGTGCAGGTAGTTGACTTGGAAAGTCAACTTTCCAAGGAAGGAAGGGTTGAGTGAGCAAGATGGGGGAGGAAAGAAGTCAACAGAAGCATGGATATTGATGAGGCCATAATTAGGCTCAATTCCATGGGGCATTCTGAAGAAACTAAAATCTCAGGAAATGCAGGAGAGTGCCAGTTGTCCATTAGCTCAGGTACCCTATGTCTCCACACTTCCAGAGAGGTTCTGGCAGGCAGTAAAGATGAGAGGGTGGAGCAAGGTGGAGCAAAATCCTGGGTGAAGTCTTCCCAGAAGTGGTTGCCACATCAGAGCAAGAAGACAAAGATGGTCTGAGATCTGAAACTGCAAAAGGTGGCACCACTGAGGGGAACTTCCCTTTGGCACTAATGCCCCCCATGGATGGAAGCAGCCCTGATGGAACAGAGGCCTTGCCTCCAACATGCTGACTGTCACATGTTATAAAATACTTTCAATCAGATATGGCCCAGAAGCTATGAACTCACTGCTATGAATTCACTCTATTATAACAAGCCCTATCCCCCAAACTAAGGCATCAGGCCAGATTACAGGGAAGGTGATTCAGCACTGCTTACTAAGAAGCCTGACTCCCATACACTTTGACAGAATTTGTTTTCATATCTCCTAGGAAACAATTCCAATGTCTGAGCTTCAGAACACCCTGGCACCCAGCATACCTAAGAGATGGGCGCTATCAAGGATGATGTAGGACAGAAATCAAAGGCTGCCCTTCAGGGGACATAATACATACTAGACCCACTGAAAGTTTCAGTAGTTTTTGACATATCCCCAACCCCTCCCAAATCCATGCAATGGCCAATTTGGTTATGCTCTTCATCTACTAAAAACTAATTTTTGAAAAATCGATCTACTATTTTGACCTTAAGCAATTCCATGACCAGTTTATAATCAATACAACTTAAAGTGACAAATCCACCTTCCAGGCCAGTAACTAGGAAAAATGATCACTGTCAAGTAGCCTTTAGAGTTCATTATTCTTAATCACTCACTAGTTGTCAAGTCAGTCCCAAGAACAAACTGTTAAAGTTTTATGGACAATATTTCCTCAATCGGTTTCTAGCCCCAAGTTTTAGGACAAACACACTTTGAGGCAAAAAGTGAGGACCATTACTCAATGCTGTTTCCATCCAGTGGAAGGATAGTTCCCATGCTCCATCCCCACTGCAGGAAAGGAGCAGGAGCTACCTGGGATACGGCCTGCACTTGCCAGATTCATGCCCAGCAGGCTAAAGTAGGCTCGTGAGCACGCAGTTCCCGCATTCCATCGTGTGAGGCCTCCCAGAGGAAGTTCCAATTATTCTGGGACCCAAGAGGAACACCTACTCCTGACCTGCTGGTGCAGAACAGAGAGGAAGACTTTGGAGGCTCAGATGTATGAACTAATACTTAAAGGATAAATGGGATTTTATGGGGGAAGAAGAGATATGGAAGAGAGATTTTGGGGAAAAAAATATTTCACCAAGAGGGTAGAATATGTAGAAAAACTCATATTCTAATGAGAGAAAAATGAGTTCTAGAGACTAGGTAAGGACATTTAATACAGAGGTCAAAGGCCGATCATCTAGGACATGGAATCAAGAAAGATCTCAGCTTACAAAAGCACCAATCACAGGCTATGTCCGGATGACCAAAACTCACTCAACAGGCCTGACAGATTCAGCCAGAAGATCAGCCAAAAAGCCTAAAGCCTCCCTCTGCACGGGTCTCGGCAGCCCCACCAAGCCACGGCAATCCTGACCCATGTTCACTTCAACTAATTAGGGGCCATTCTGAGCCTCACTAATTGGGCTATTTTCCAAGACCACAGCAGAGAGAAGCATTTGGAAGTGCCTTTAGATGGTCAAAATGAACTCAAAGTCTATTTTTAGATCCAATAGAGACAGTCTGAACCTTTTATATCTGAAGAAACAGAAGAGAAATAATTTCTCTTGGTTTTCTAGAAAGAAGGCCTTTGGGGCTTCGGGGAAGAAACATTTTTCAGGCCTTTCCTTTGGACACTGAAATCATTCCTTCCTACTTGAAGGTGGTGAAGTGGGTGCTGAGTGCCACTGTCTGATGGACTGGCTTACAGAACTTGAGCTACAGCACTAAGGACCAGCCAGCCCAGGTATGCAGGGTGAGGAGGGCCTGGGCACCTTGTTTGGGTAGCAGAATTCAGTGGCCCACTCAAGTCCCACCTTCCAGGTAAAGGCACAAAACTACAACACCACCACCACCAACAAAATGCCTGCATTGTATATATTGGCTCTTTTGTATAAAAGGTCAGTTGACCCAGTTGCCCCTGATTGCCTCAGTGAAAGTTGATTTCACTTTGACATCTTGCCCAGTGTCACATAACACAGAAAAAAGAAACAAGCAAGCCCCATGGATCATCTTTGAACACTTTATATAAGCCAGTCACTAAGCACTTTTATTTTCACTGTGTTGTTTACGCTTCACAGGAATACCATGGGGCAGATATTCTTATTGTCCATTTTCCAGAAGAAGAAACTGAGGGACACAGAGGCCAAGTGATTTACCCTCCATCCCAGCTGGCACGAGCCCAAGCCAGGCAGGACCCAGAGCCTGTGTGTCTGCATATGCCTTTTAAGACATCACGCAAGCTCCGGAAGGGGCAGGAGAGACTTTGGGGTCACATGAAATGTAACACTTCAGGACTCGTCATTTGGGGAGATGTACCTTTGACCTCTGTTGGCAAATCAATAAAGAAAGTAAAGGAAATTGGACAATTTAAGTTGGAAAAGAAAACCACAACACTACCCTCTTGATGAGTAAAGAGCCTGTTCCAACAACACATTCCTTAAAAAACAACAAAAAAAACACATATTCTCATCCTGGAAATAGTTGCCACTGACGACCCACTTTTCCCAAGGGAATCTGAATTGAACAACATTTCAGTGCTACAGGTGACAGTCCTCAGAGTCCGAGCTGGCTGCGCCACATCTGTGTCCGGAAGGATGAGCCTTCTACCTGAGGCCCAGACGGAGCCCCTGGGAGGCCTGCGGCTGGCACCTGGGCTCAAGGGCACTGTCTTCCTGCAGGAATGAGCTGGGCCCAGAGCATGGGATTTGGGCATCACAGGCTGCTCCAGCGTGACTGGCAAGTTTGCACAAGTCACAGACAAAAGCCCACCCACGTGCTTACTTGCACACGCTGAGTGATCGATTCGGCTGAAATGGCCAATCCCCGCGGCCCTACCGACAAACAACAGACTCAGCTGGGAGAATGCTCAGACAGACTCGGACCTGGGAAGGCGCACAGGACCCTGTTCTTGGGGGCAGCTCCACCCACTCAGCCAGCATATTCCAAGAAGCCTGGGGTCCTGTTTGCTCCCCAACTTTCAGCCCTCCTCCTGCTCGTTGAATTCACATTTTTGTGCTGGGAAGTTCCCAGTGTGGAGGCACAACATCACGTCAGCTCAGTGAACTTGCTTCCTGACCAGAGGCCCAGGACAGCAGCAAGTGGACGGCACATGGCGCTTGTCTTGTCAGTTGCACCCCACAGCCGCCAGGGCCACCCTGAGACTGCGCCTTTCCATCACAGCAGGGCAAGGACCGCTCAACATCTCATCTTCTTCAAAGAACTGCCGCATAATTTAAAAAGTTAATCGTGTCCTTCTATACAGATGGACCAAGATCATAAATGTGATCATATTCATAGTTTTCGCTCCCTCTTTGGTGATTCTTATGCTGAGCTGCCCCAGGCCACCCCCAAATCATCTTCCCCGTCACCACTATAAATTGGCTTTGTTAGTCCTACTGTTTTGTGGTATCACCTTTATCACTGATTAGGGTCCCACAAACACACATGTCCTCACTGAACCCTTCAGTTTATTTGATTGTTCTGATTTTGCACCAGAGTGTACATTCCTTTTCACCAGAGCCTGATACCTGATGCTAGCTGATGAGGCAAGCTCTCTTTCTTCCCTTTAACTTTTCTCCAGGTTGACTCCGCTAATTATGGGTAGTATATTCTTCCACATACATTTCACCCCGTTTTTATTGAGCTAAGACTGACAAATAAAAACTGTATATATATTTAAGGCCTATGACTTGATGCTTTGATATACACATACCTTGTGAAATCATCACTACAACCAAGCTAATGAGTATATCCATCACCTCACATGGACACACTGAGATAAAGGAACTAAGACTTGCCTCTGCATACATAGAAATCCAGAAGGAAGACAGGAAGGCAGCTGGGCAAATGGGGACATTTGTAATAAAGGAATATACAAATACTTAAGTATAAAACCAAGTCACCTACTTGTTCTAAGTTTATACACAGAGATCAATGATAATTCCTACAGAAAACCCAATTCCCTTATTTTCTCCAAGTTCATCTCCCCTTGTTTCCTCATTTTTTAAGCTTTCCAGGTCACAACTTTAAACAAAAAAAGTCAAGTTCACAACCACCCATATCAGTGGCAAATCCTCTGAAAATCAATATGTAAAACTTTCCTCTACCTCTCCCCAGGATGCCAGAGGAAAACAGCCCAGAGCTGGGCTTGAAACCCTGGGAGGAAGGTGTCCCTGGTGGCCTAGGGGTTAAGTCTCGGCGTTCTCAGCACTATGGCCTGAGTTTGATCCCTGGCCAGGGAGCTTCCCACATGGCGCAGCAGACCTCTCCTGCCTTGCCCACTGCTCTCCTCATCAGTGGATTTCAGTAGATGTGCCTGTTCTGCTCCCCACTCTGTCTCTGGTGAATCCTCTCATGCTCCATGTCCCATACCTCTGGCCTACACCCCAGTTCCTATATGCCAAAAGAAAAAAGAAACCCTGGGAGAAGAAGGGGGCTGCCCTTTCTGGAAATATACCCAGCTTTCCTTGTACCACGCAGTTGTCTGTACAGGCAGAGTGAAGGGAACAGCAGTGGAGGACACAGAAGTGTTAAATGGTTTGCCCAAATTAACAAAATAGAGAAAAGTTGAGCTAATATCCTGGAATTTGATCTGTACAGAGCACCAGTCTGGGGGAAGCTGGGACGCTCCCTTTCTATTTCCATAGTGTGATTTTTAACCCGAGTTATGAAGACAATTTTTTTCAGTTCTATCCTTTATTTTGCTTGTACAAGTAGTTCTCTGATTGAAAAAAAAAAAAAAAAAAACCTGACAAATGTCTGAAGCTATTATTCTCTTGCATTGCTTTAAAGGGCCAGCATTAGCAAGCACATTCCCGGGGCTTGGATGCAAGCCCTCCACTCCCTGCTTCCAGTAATCATTTGCTTCAGATCATTGTGCTGTTGGCTGTGTTTTGTGATAGGTGCTCTGACACCTCAGAAGGCAAATTCCAAGCTCTTCTGGAGACTGTTTTGCAAAAGAGAAACAGTCCTGAGGACGTATTACCAAGAGAATTTTGGAAGCTGGCCACCCAATTAGGCAACTCTGCTTCTCCAAGGACCTGTAACTTGTGCTCACAGTTTCAGTATTTATATGGACACAGCCCTTGAACTCTGACATTTTTAAAAGAAATTAAGTGGGGCTCAGTGACAGCCACTGAGACCAGGAACTCAACCCTTCATCCCTGCAGCCACTTCATAAGTAAGGTTTGTAAAATGGATGGGAAAACACAGGCGTCGCTCTAAATTCAGGAAATGAAGGAGGACAAGAGAGGAGAGGGAAAGAGGTTAAGGGGGGAGAGAGAGGAGGGAGAGTCAAGAGGAGGAAGCTTCCAGACTGAAAATTCATGCTAAGAGCTGGGAGCTAGATCCTGCTGATGGGAGAAAAGCCTTGGGGCAGAACCTACAGCAAAGGACTAAGCGGAGCTTCCGCCAGGTAACCAGCAAGAAGAAAAGTGGTGCTTAAATCACACCTGACATTTTATCAGCCAAAGGGAGAGAGCGGAGTCTTCAGAAGCAAGAAGACTTGAGTTCAAATTCTGTTTTCTGACTAAGTGAGCTTGGGGGTGCTCCTCAACCCCTCTGGGTGGAGTTTCGTCAGTCATCCATGAGATGAGATGAGCTCCGCCTACTGTGCAGATTCCAAATAATGGGCATCAGGATTGCTCCTAGAGTAAGGAGTTTCTGGGCTAAGTGCAAAACCTTTTCTTAAAAGGGATCAGTCTGAAAAGTACTGAGGACTGCTGCCTCTCATCTGCCCAGACCCTCTGGTGGAAGCCAGAGGTCAGACCACACCCTGTGCATGGGGGTGGGGTTTCCTTGAGAGGACTGAGCCTCCCAACTGACATCTCTTCTTGGTTGAGATCAAGGTCAATCCTGGGACAGGAAATCCCAGGACAGAGAAGTGGGCAGGTAGTGCCAGGGGCAAGTTGTCCTCTGCGGAGGTGGGGAGGCTTATGCCTGTCAGGAGACAGGCTGGAGGCCGCTCTCCTGGGGGAGAAGAAAGATGACCCCTCCCAGATGGCCTGTCCGAAATGTCTCCTCTGGGCCTCCAGAGCCTCACCCCTCCTTACTTCACCACACTTAAGACAGACACTTGGCCTGTCTTAGCACTTCCCCAGCCATTCCTGGCTTTCAGGGATGACTGAAGAGCGCTCTCACCCACCTGCACTAGTCCTGAGAGAAAATGAGCCTAAGCAAGGGGTGAAGAAAGATCAGGAGACAGTAGCGAAGGCCACAGAAAAGTCCATCTCCAGGCACAGGAGAGCAGACAGTTGCCCACAGGGGCTGAGGGCGGAGCTCCAGGTCTAAATGATGAGCAGGGAGTGTTTCTGAGATGTCTCCATAAGAGGGGGAGGTACCGTGGTCCCCAACCCACTTAATGACAGGCAGAGCTGAGCGGCCAGTGAAGCTGTAGAACACAGAAGTGCCTCTGGGGAAGGAGGAGGAGGGGGAGGAGAAAAAAAGGAGGAGGAGGAAGACAAAAGGGAAAAGAGCTCCTGTTCCCGTGGCCCAACCCCGGTGCTGCTGGGAAGGAGACACATGGAGAAGAGACATGAAGAGACACTTGGAAGAGATACAAGGGTGAGAGACACGTGGGGAGGCCGACAATGACAGCCGTTATCTTGATTTGTACTTTGATGTTGCTTCTTTTGTCCCAGACATTCGGGGACCTGCCTCAGAGCCCCTTTCTTATGGTTTCTGCTGGAAGGTGCCTTGCCTGTGGCAAGCATTCAGGCCTCAGTGGCCTGGCTTCAGGCCAACCCTATTTGGCTGGGCAGTTGCCCACTGGGAGATGGGTAATGCTAGGTGTTTTATTCAAAATATTCTTTCTTCTCTTGTCTCTCTATGCACACTAATTCTATTAAAATTCTTTCTTTCACACTATGTATCTGCTTTGCCTTTGTATGCATGGATGGCCAGGTCCTTTTAGAGTGCACAAGTTTGGGGTCTTGGGGTACCCCTCTGTCATGCACACTAACAATGGGATCCCTGTCTGTCTGCTCCAAGGTGCCCCAAAAGGTGGGCAAGATATTCTGATAAAGGTTGGGCTTTTTGTAGCCAGGTGGGGTGGGACATTTAAAAAGTATAAACTCTTTTTAATGAATACAGTTTCCAATTATTGTGAACTCCAGTTTAGAATCAAGGTATCAGCTTTCGAATTATCTTTCAGTGAAAGATTAAAAAAATTATTCTACCGTCACCAGCTTTTGATGTGAGGAATTTTCTGCCAAAATTCGGGCTTATAAAAATCATGAAAGGGCACCACAGGCCCTCTTGTTCCAGGGAATGGAAGCCTGTTCCCTAGATCGGGGCTGTGCTTATGTCAAATGCTGAACAGTATTTGTTCATTTGAGTTAAATTCTGTTCAACTGGATTGTGCCTACCTGTGGCCAACTCTTCCTAGAATTGATAGGAGAATTGATAGGAATGGATCTCCTTCCTGAAACAACATCCATCCAACCATCCATCCAACCATCCATCCATCCAACCATCCATCCATCCACCCATCCATCACGATACTAACTCACACCCCCACGGCATGCTACGCAAGCCTTACTTCAAACATCTACCCTCAATCTCTGGACCAGCACTCTCAGTTTTTCTGGACAGACGAATATTCATTCTCCTCTTCCACTGTGTTCCTTTCATAGGTTGTGGTCTACTGAGGTCGGTTGATCTATGTCTGTCTGTCTATCTATCTATCTATCTATCTATCTATCTATCTATCTATCTATCTATCTATCAATCAATCATATATCTCCCTCCTTCCCTGTCCCCTCACTTGACTCTTCACCACAGTCTATCAATTTGTTCTGATCTATCAGGGAATACACACCAAGAAAAAAACCCTTGAGTTTGGTAACAATTTGACTTTTCTGAGTCTCAGTTTCCTTCTCAATAGAATGGAAATTGTAATAATAGTCAGCTTGAAAACTGATGTATTAAGTGAGATGCTGTTAGTATTTAGCATAGTGTTCAGCACAGAGTAAATATTTAACAAGTGGTGGACAGAAAAACAACAAGGGTGTTTATCCTAGCATTGTTTAAATTTGCAACAAGCAACTTAAATGTCCAACAATGCTCTTTAATTACTCTTTTTATGATGGAGTAATACAAAGTTATTAAAATCATAATTTCAATGGATCTTTCATATTTAATTTTGTAATGAGCATAAACCTATATATTCACTGTAATTCTTATTTTGATTAAAACATCTATCCCCCTCCCACCCTCCCTCCCTGTCTGAAAAAGCTCTGTAAGAAAATGTCTGGAATACTAGCAAGTTTGCTAAAGCTTGGTATCTTCCCCTGTTCTCCAGATGTAAAACCTCTTCAGATAAAAAGGGTCTATGTGTTTAGCTCTAAATTTAAAAGACGGGGAAAGACAGGTTGTTCAATTTCTGTTGTTCATTAGATTGAGGAGGAGGAGAATTCCAGAGGTCCCAGGGATTGTGACACGTTAAATTAGGAAGGAAGACAGTGGATCTCTGAGGACAAAGAGCAGCCCACATCAGAGAGGAGGAGCCAGAGGGTCAGCATGAGAAGGCAGAGATTCTAACTGAGGAACCGGTATTCTAGAGCTGAAAGGTGTGGACAAAAAGAAGGAAATTCTACATTTTACTCTGTTGGATGATGCCACCTTCATTCACCCTACGCAGGGCTGCCCGAGGAGGATGAAGTCACTAAGACAATGGCTTTTGTCTTCTGGTCAAGAATTCTGTGTCAAAAAGCAAGGGAATATCTGGAGAATCCATAATCCAAGCCTGCCTTTCCTGTTTTTGACTTTCTAGAAGAATGAATGAAATAATAGCCTAACTGCACCCTCACACTTACGGGGATACTTTTAGCATAAGACACTGAAATAACCTTTGGTCTTTCTATTTCCCAAACCCAGACAAATCTGGTTGAATCATCTCTGTGAGATCAAGAGCTTGCTTTGGAGTTGTGAATGCTGCTTTTCCTTTATCAATTAATGATGCTTGTTAGACACCAACCTTTAGTTAACAGAAACTGTTAGAAATTAACTAGATGTCTTCTTTCTTTTCTTAAAGAAAAACAATTAAATCTTTCCATGCATGTAAGGTGCCCATATTAAGCCAAGGCCAAAATCTCCAAGGGTGGGGACCCCTCACTCAGAGAAGTCTGATGTTGGTCTGCAGACTGGAGTCGTTAGTTTGGCTCTACATAGCTTCTTTAATCCATTTCTACTGTTTTACTAGATGCTGAATTTACTTTACAGCTGTAATTATTTCAGTCAACAAAGAGAATTTAGAGATCATCTCCATGTTTCTCAAGATGTGGGGTGTGGGTCTTGGAGCTGATGAGATGCAGATCTACTAAATCAGATCTACTGAAATCTGATCTACTAAATAGAATCCTCATTTTAACAAGATTTCCTAGGTAATCCGTTTGCACCTTGCAGCTTCAGAATCAAATGACATTGCCATGATTTTTTTTTAAATGAGGAAAGTGAGACTTTTAAAGGATGAAATGATAGATTCAAAATCACATAGGGATTTTAGTGGCATAGACTGAACCATAAATAGGTTTCCTGACCCCTGTTCCATAATTTTCTCATCACATCTTGCTGACTCATACTCCATCACACTCTTCCCCCTATTTGGTGCACACTGTCTGACCCAATCCCCAACACCATTACCACCATCAAGTCTTTTCTAGTCTAGTAATGATAAGAGCGATGTGGTTTTATTTATTAGGTCTCTATTGCACTGGGACAAATGATTCCTGCTGCCTGACAATTGGTGAATTCAAGGTCAGCTTCACTTGCCAGTATCATTGAAAGTGCCCTCGCTTAAGTTCTTGGAAGCATCTTAAATGTTCAGTAAAATTGGTCTTTAGTTCCTTGTAAATTTACTGTCACCAGATCCAATCATGGTCCAAAGGACAACTTGAAGGTTCAGAATTTGTGACCACTGACTGCACACAGATATCCTCCTGGCCTGCTCTTCCCTTTGTTCTCTGTGTTCCTCCCTGGTTCTGCTCCCATTCTCACTTTCATCAAAAGTTTAATTATTCTCCTGGATCTTGAACACAGATTTATTAAATGAATAAGTATATGTCCCTTGAATGATGGCTTCTCAGTAATGAGGTGCATTCAGAAGGAGATGAGCAGGTCAAGCATGGGTATAATTTGGAAGAGCTTGACATCAGCCATTTCATCTCTGACAGGGTTAATCACTGCTCTGGTTTATCAAGCCCTGGACTTGCTGGACTGTGCCTGCCAAGGTCAGCTGGAGTGCCCCAAATTAATTTTAAAGACATATGGCAGCTTGGAGTTCACTGAGTTATCAGCTCACAATATTAAAAAAAAATTACTCATTTGTTTCACCCTCAAATTATGAGCCAACATAGAAATAACTTTGAAAAGGCTAGAAAATAATGTGCCATTGAACATTAGAAAGAAAAAAATCAATAGAGGTTGCTGTACTTATAGACCAAGGCAAATTCATAGAAGGCATCTACCGTTTTAATTAAAGACAACATACAGAGCATATTGGAAGAATGGCTGAGTATTGAGCTAATCCCATTCAATAAAGATTTCCTAAGTACCACTTCTGTAAAAGGCACAAGCTTCGATATTGTGAAAGGTGGGGAGGGTTCAAAAGTGGCTCCACGAGGAGATGGAGCAGAAATACAAGGATGAGAGAAAGAGTGAGCAGCTCGCAGTCCAGACAGAATATCAGAGTCACAAGAGAGCCCTGCAGCCATGGGACAAGTTCCTTGTTTACAGAGAGCCCAAGTACATGTGGGGATCAGAGATCAGAAATGGTTGTATTTCTGAGGGACTTTCACATATAAAATAAATAGAAAATTTTAAAATCTTTCAACTTGATTTCGAAATTTCAAAAGTATAGCAGGTAGGTTTTCTAGGAAGTTTATTCACTCAGAAGCATATCAAGAAAATACTGTTCACCCTTTCCCCTCCCTAACCCCACTTCCCCATCTCCAGAGAGATCAATGTTAACAGTTTGGCGTATTCTCACCCACATATATCTATACACATCCTTGTAAAACTTGGCTGAGTGGTGGTTATTTTATACAAAATAGGAGAATACACACACACAAATAAATTATAAAATTATATATATATATATACACTACATATATAATTATATATATGTCTCATATATATATATATATGTTTCTTAATTTAATAAATCCTAAATATCTTCTCAACCTAATGCACAAGGGCCCAACTCATTCCCTTTGAAAGATGCACCTGTTTATAGAATGACCATTCCCAAATTGATCCATCATTTCCACAGTGATATTCTGCTTCTAGGATTCTGTTGTTATACAACATGTCAAATTTTAACAGGAAGAGATGAAATAAAAGAGGCAAAGAGGCAAGAAATGTAACTTTGGGTTAAAACAGTCATAGCCCAGCAGTGTAGAAGAGTTCCTTTTTCTCCACATCCTTTCCAGCATTTGTTGTTGCCTATATTTTTAATGTGTGCCATCCTCACAGGTGTGAAGTGGTATCTCATAGTGGTTTTGATTTGCATTTCCTTGATTATAAGTAATGTTGAGCATTTTTTCATGTATCTGTTGGCTATTTGCTTTTCTTCTCTGGAGAATGTGAACTGGTCCAACCACTATGGAAAGCTGTGTGGTGATTCCTCAAACTGCTAAACATGGAGCTTCCATACGACCCAGCAATACCACTTTTGGGAATCTACCCAAAGGACACAAAAACATTAATCCAAAAGGACACATGCACCCATATGTTAATTGCGGCACTGTTCACAACAGCAAAGGTATGGAAACAACCCAGATGTCCAAAAATAGATGACTGGATCAAGAAGATGTGGTACATATACACAATGGAATACTATTCAGCATTCAAAGAAGGTAAACACATGCAATTTGCAGCGACATGGGTGGAATTAGAGGGGATCATACTCAGCGAAACAAGCCAGAAAGAAAGAGAAAAATATCGAATGGTTTCACTTATAACAGGACTATAAGGAAACCAAATAGGACAGAGACACTCGG